>CAUYMX010052520.1:0-26636 GCA_963573855.1 Lepilemur septentrionalis | reverse complement strand
GACAGAGTAGATTTTTGAATGTAACAAGATAAGTCAACTTGAGTGGTAATATATTTTGGGAAATCAGTTCACTACAAATTGTGACTGTAAACATTGTACTGTAAATGCTTTGTAGTTTTCCCCCAATTAAAAAAAAAAAAGGAAAAAAAAATCAATTATTTTATGTTGGAAAGTAGAGATTGAGAGATTGAGATAAATAATTTTTATGCCTCAAAATAGGTGCACCCTTTTTACTCAGGGGTCTTTAGTGTGGGGTTTTGAGTTAATATAGTCAGGAAGTGGGCTGGGTTTGAGGTTTGATGTTTCTAGGTTCACCCATAGGGCACCACAGACTTTAAATTACTTTAGTGACACCTTTGTGTTTAGGGTGAAGTTGATGTCTCAGAGTAATGTCTATAAGACCATAAGTTGTAAGTTGTCCCTGTGTGTTGTTACTCAGAAAGGGTTTCTTTGCCTGATCTGGTTTCTCTCCTGCCACTCTCCCAGCAGTGCTCTGCTTTTGCTATTCAAAGTTGATTAGCTAGATTGTGGGGCAATGTGGGGAACACTCTCTATTCAAATTAAGTTTCACTCCTAATCAGGAACTGTGTCCTTGATTCTTAAAAGAATAGATTTCTCAGTTCTACTGTTCATTTTTTTTCTTTTTTATGTCAGCACATTCTGTGGGTACAAATGTTTAGGTTACGTATATTGCCTGTTCATTTTTTAGGAGATTTTTCCCCTCTTTTCTTTTTTCCAGCCGCAATCAGTTTTGACCCTGTCTTGAAGGTGGCAATGTTTGCTGTCCCGCTCCTCACAGACTAAGGCTGTTTTTCCATAAGAGAGATAGAAAAGAAAGGTCTGTGTAGAGTTTCTTGCCCCTACAGCACTGTTATTATTTCCTTCCCCTAGGTCTGAACCACAATAGACACTTTTTAAGGGATCTTCCTATCTATTCTATGAATACTCTATGGGATTTATTGAGAAAGAGCCTGCAAGACAGTACAGACTCCCCCTGTTTCTGAATTCTCTGAACTTTAAACTCTACACCAGTCTGCATGTAGCCTTCGTGTATATATCAATTATTTATGGTAAACTATTCCTATTAGTGTTGGATTGCATTTACCCTATGTAAGTGACTCCTCATATTTCCTCTATTCCTGTAGATGCCTGCATCCCTGCAGATTTTAGGTCAGTTGGTTGTTCTGAAATCTTATCTCTGTCGGATTGGAAAAAAGGTCATACATTTGAAGTTAATCTAATTCTTTTTTCATATAATAATAATGGGAGTAACACACTCCTCAGTTCTCTACGTCCCAGAGCAGAAGCCAGAATTCTCTTTATAATTTATTTTTATATTGCTAGTGCCTTGCAAAGTATTTCACACGTGTCAGGCATTCAATACTTAAAACATTTAACACATGCAATATACATTTATGCATGCACAACTTTCTCCATGATTGGCTGGGACATCAGGAACACCACAGAGCAGAAGAATGGGTTAATACATCATGACAGTTTGCAGCATATCATCTCCACCGTTAATACTGTGTTGCTCAAGTCTAGTTCTTTTGTTCTGCAGTTCTTTAATACCATCTACAGAAAAAGCCTGGATTAAATTTAAGAATATCATATACTTTCATATTTTGGGATAAATGAACAGTGATATATTTTACAATACAGAGCAAAACATTTTTTTCTTCTGTGGTGTGCAGATATTTTGAGATATTAACTACGATATTTTTCCTCGTGTGTGTATGTGTGTGTGTGTGTGTGTGTGTGTGTTTAAATTCCACTGACCTTTACCTAACCCAAACAGCTGAAGATTCTGCTTTCATTATTTTGGAAAGGGAGAACAACAAAGTGAAGATAACAAAGAATCAAACACTTGTCCAAAACTTAGGCTCTTAGGAAAAAAACAGCACATTTAGAAGAATACGTTATCTTGAGAGCCACTAATTCCCCCATCTGGAGACTAGAAGGGTTTTCTTGAGTTGTGTGACATGATAGAGTTTAGATGCTGGTGCAACTCTGTGAAGTGGTCTTGTACCCTATTAATCTCAACCCTGGACTGAGATCTGGAAATGGGCTGGTTTTACAGGAACCCCAGAGTGCCTTCACCTATGGGTACAGTGCAAGGAGCAAACAACATTTTATAATGCCCATTTTCTAGCAGGTAGAGGGTGAAGTACAGTTGAAATGGCTTCTAGGAGGTTTCACAGGAGAGCTTTAGACAGCCCCTTAGAGTATCTTATTGCTCCAGAGAAGTGAAGAAGGATTTGAAAAGGAGAGGGCAGCCACTGAGAGAGAGTAAACAAGACCTGGAGAAGCCTTGTGACCTGGACGTGGAGGAGAGCTGCAGAGATCCATGTGTACTGCTCATTGAACACTAGGCAGGATCATCTAATGGCATGCCAGTGTGCATTTCTGGTGACATTCAAGAATCAGATATGTCTCTACAATGCTCCCTTCTAATGCTGCCTCACTATAGAAATGCCCTGGAATGCCAATGTAAGTTGGAGGGACCCCAAATTATCTGGAAAAAAAATAGGTGTCCACATATGATGAAATGGGGGCTTGTCTTAATCTGTTTTGTGTTGCTATAAAGGAATACCTGAGGCTTGGTAATTTATAGAGAAAAGAGGTTTATTTGGCTCACAGTTCCTGGAAGCAGAAGCTTCCATGCATGATGGAAGGTGAAGAGGAGGAAGCATCACTTGGCAAGAGGAAGGGCATGAGAGAGAGAGGGAGAGAGGTACCAGGCACTTTTTAAACAATCAATTCTCATGGGAACTAATAGAGCGAGAACTCATTCATTACCTTGAGGACTGCACTGAGCTATTCATGAAGAGTCTGGGCCACATGACATAAACACCTCTCCTCAGGCCCCACCTCCAACATTGGAGATCAATTTCAACATGAGATTTGGAGGGGACAAATATATAACCCATATTAGGGCTCAAAGTATAATTGAAGGCCAGTTATATAAAGTGATGCTGTATGACTGACACATTTCAGCTTTTAAACTGGAAATATGTAATTGCTGCATATTTAAAAAATCTTATTTCTTAAAATAGAGTATCTGCAGCAGAAATCAATAAGCTTTCAATGTCATACATTTCAAATATTCTCTTGAATACATAAGTATATAAATGAGTTTTAATTTGAAAGTAAAAATGGCCCCTCTTATGAAGCATCTTTTACTTGACATTCTGGCTCCAGGAACCCCAATTACTCCACAGCACTTTACCATGAGAGCCTTGGGTCCACCTGAATTGAAATACAAGCCAGAACAAGACATGCAGATGAGCTGCTTATGCCACATGTGGCAATGTGTGATTGCTCTGCCTCTGCAGCCAGGCATTTCTGGATTGAAATTCAGCGCTGACACTGACTGTGAGAACTTGGGCAAGTCACTTCTTTCTGAACTTTAGTGTCTCATCCATTAATATAGATAGTAATAGTACCAATCTCATGGGGTTCTTGCAAGGACCAAGTGTGATAAAACATGTAAAGCTCCTGACATACAAATAAGAAGAAGTCAATAAATACTACCCGTAATTATGTTCCAGAAGGTACCCAAATGATCAAATGTATTGAATCATGGGCCAAGCAGAATGTTTCCTTGATGTAGCCCAGGTTGGTTAAAATATCTTTTCCTTCTTTTACGTTTTTTTCTTTTTCTCCTTTTCCCGTTATACTGTTTTTTTCTTTTCCCCACCTCTTTCCCTTCCTTCTTTCTTCTCTTCCTTCCTGCTTTCTTTTCAACTTTTTTATTATGAAAAAACTTACACAGAAAAATAGACACAATGATACAGTGAATGACCTCATGGATCCAACACTTAGCTTCCATAGTTACTAGCCTTTTGCTAATCTCTAGCATCTTTCTTATCTTAATTTTTTCCCATTTATATCATGTTCTTTTCTTTACCTTCACTGGTATATAAATATTTCTTTATAAATCTTCTCTATGCTTTTGGCCTCATTCACCAGAATAACCCACTTGTTGACACTTGACTGTAACAGATCTGGGTAACATTTGAACTATATATAATCCATAGAGAACTAACATATTCACTGTTGTTAGTGTAAAAAAATAACTCAGTTCTCTGACTCTTCAACCCCTTGACAATCCACTGGTTCCATGTAGCTTTACCATGCTTATGAAATACCAAAAGGTGAACATTTGTGACTCTAGAGTTTTTTTTTAATGATAAGATAAAGCATTTTACTGTATTTGTGTGCTTTCCTGAGATCAGGTCATTTAAAATTTAAAACTTTAGTTTTTAATTGCAATTTTACCTTCATTTCCATGTAACATAAATTTTAAAACTCTTGCAAATTAGTACTTCATGTATAACTAAGAATATGATAGGTGTACCTTTAATTTATGCCAAACAATTATGATAAGAAGTCAGAAGATAAAATTTAAAAAGATACTTATAAGCATCTCCTTCACGTAATAAATTATTAATAGTTTTAAATTTGAAAACACTCTGTATTGCAAATATACATATATTTTAGTTTAAACTTTTAAACTGAATTATCAAATATTAAAACAAATTCTAATATCTTGTCATTTATCTACTTATTAATTTAATGTGCATTTATTGATTAGAACAATGTGTTAGGTAGAGTGCTAGGCATAGGAAAATAAAAATGAATAGGATAGTCTCTACAAGCAAGTGTCTCACAGTAAAGGTGTAAGCAACTGATGAACAAGAAGGAGTTTGGTGAAGGTGGAGGAAGGACATTTTGGGTAGTAGGTCTGATGTGTGCAAAGGTTTGAAGAAATAAAAACGTTGTGATTTTTGGAAACTATAAATAAATGCTTGAGGACAGGTATCATGTCTAATTGCTTATTATTGTATCTTTAGCATATAACATAATAGCTGTTCAATAAATATTTTCAAATTGATTAATTGATAAATACACCAGCAGATAAAGTTGAAAACCACTTATGAATGGTTTCACAGGCTGTAATAATGAGTTGAGATTTCATCTTATAGTCTAGGATTCATTGAAATATATTCTATGGAACACTAGCTCTTAGGAAAATGAAGCAGAATTAAGTAGTCAAAAAAAAATCCAAGAAACACTGATTGCACAAATTTATTACTAAATGACTTTTTTTTTTTTTACTGAAAGACTTCTTAGACTTTAGTATGCTAATATTGATTGTGATTTCTCAGAGAAGTATCTATTGAATTCTGTTTCCCAAACTTTTGTAACTGAGACACTGCTACAACCTGTCCTAACCCTGTCCATGGGACTTGGTACTGTGTGCATTGGGAAGGCTACTCTAGGCAGCAAGGACCCATAGCTGTGTTTTAGAAAAAGTGTTTTTGTGTAGAGATTGATTGCAAGAGGGCAGATGTGTAGTTAGGGAGATCCACTGGACATTGTCATTGAATAGGTAAGAAATGATGAGACCTGAATGTAGACATTATCAAGTGGAGCGAGAGGGGCAGATAGAATAAGTGTTAAGGGAATAGACTGGAGATAACTAAATAACTAAATTGATGTGGAGGTACTAAGAGATCCAATACCTTGGATCATTTCCAGGTTTCTATCTTGGTGACTAAGTCAGAGATGCCAACAAAAAAGGATGTGGATTTTAGAATAAGGCATTCTGCAGGGAAATATAGCACAATCAGTTTTAAGCAATTGTGCTTAAAGTTCAAGTGGACAGCCCAGATTAACTGTGCAGGTTACAGTTAGGTATATTGGTTTGGATCTCTGAAGAGACTAGAGATCACAGTGAGAGCTCTGGGAATGGCTTTTCTAGAGCTTCTCACAATGTATATACTCTTTCTTCCATATCCATTTAGATAGTTGAAGTCAGCTATTGTCTTAGTCAGGTAGGCTACTATAACAATGTACTGTAGACTGGGTGGGTTATAAACAACATAAATTTATTTTTCACAGTTCTGGAGGCTGGAATTCTGAGATCAGGGTGTCACATGGTTGACTTCTGGTGAAGTTTCTCTTCTGGGTTGCAGACTTCTTGTCCATCTTCTCCTTGTATCCTCACATGGTGGAAAAAAGACAAGAGAGTTCTCTGGGGTCCCTTTTATGTGGGCACTAATCCCATTCATGAGAGTTCCAACCTCATAACCTAAGTACCTCCTGAAGGCCCCACCTCCTAATGACATCACTATAGGGGTTAGAATTTCAACATATGAGTTTGGGGGAGACACAGACTTTCAGTCCATTGTACCTATTATAGAACTCCTAAGCCTTCTCTTTTTCAAGAATGATAAACCCACTTGCCTAAAATATTCTTAGTGTGAAATTATAGACGGATGATTTACTCAGGCAGCTCCTTCCTCTGAATGCAAGGTAAATCATCAGTGTTTCTCCTAAGATGTGTTGCCTCACTGAACCTTGAATCATACTTATAAAATTTCACATATTATTTCTTCACTGAATATCTTTCCTTGTATTTCCCTGTGTAATCTTCAAACTGGCTCTAAGCCATTTACTGCTTCCTTCTCCCCAACCCTTAAGCATCCATGCCCCTTGAATTATAACCTTTCTCCAGTAAACTATCACCACGTGAGATTTCTCTTGTGTCTGCCTCTGAATAGACATTGTCTTTGCTTTGTCTTGTTTGACTTTAGTGTTGATCCTTACTGTTGGATTTTGTTCTCTACCTGTCCGTGCACATTTGATGTTTCAGGCTGTTCCTGGCCTCCTGGCAGCATCACTAGAGAATGTGACTTTAGGTTATATCACGCTGGATCTGCAGCCAACAGCCCATTCCATGCACCCTTACGTCGGACCTCAGCTTTTGTGTTTTTATTCATAATCCTCCACTTTGCACCAATCAGCATCTCAGATTTGTTTAGGAGAGGAGGTTAGACATGATTATATGTCAATTTCCTCGAGAGCAGGAGCCATATCTTATTGTTTGGATTTGCAGTGTCTAGAGCAATGCCTGCCTCATATAGACAATGTTTAGTAAGTGGATGGATGAGTGGTGGGTGATTGAAAGAAATATTTCTGCTTCTGACCATTTAACATATGAAATTTTTTTCTTCCACATAAACCTTTGTTTGAAAAAGAGTGCTGATGCTCAAACTGTTAGAAAACTAGAAAATGCCCTAGGAAATGCCTTGATGGACTGAGTTAATTTTTCTTTTCTAAGACTTGGGTAGGAGAGAAAATGGGAAGGAGTATTGAGGCATTTTCTTCTTTACATTTATTTATTTATTATGGAGGGCCTCCTACATGAAAGCATTAGATTTGGCATTTTACATTTAATTTTCACATTACTCTGTGAAGTACACATTATTATTCTCATTTTACAGACGAGAAAATTGAAGCTTAGTGAGCTTAAGCGACCAAAGCTGATGAATGGTGAAGATGGTATCAAATTCTAGGTCTTTGAACTCTGAGTCAGTTTTTCTTTCATACGCTCCAGAGCATGTTCTCAGTATCCTTAATGAGTGCTATGTCACACAGACTAAGTACTTCCTTTTATTTTCATGTTTTCTTAACTTAAAAGGCAGAAAATGATGAAATATCTGAGAATTTGCTTTATAGGAACATTGCTTATTTCTTAGAAATTGGGTGCTGTAATTATTTTCCTGGAGAAGAATTTTAAAGACAAGTCATGTTATTGGTTTCAATGGTGATATGCTGAGAAGGTTCAATGCTAGAGTGACTTGAAACAATATCTGTTTATTGCTGTCATTTTATAATCTAGAGAAGAGTCAATGCTGACATAAACAGGTATAAGAGGATGCATTTTATTGAAGTATTTCAGATTGAGGGCAGGTAAAGTCGAGAGTTTTTGACTGATAGAGCCTAAGTAGATACATTAAAGCATAACCATGAAATATTAACATATAAAGTAAGCTCTCGCCTGGTTAAATTTGTCTTTTTGTTTAGGAGTAGACTCTAAAATGATTGGTAATGGTTCATTCTAACACTGAAAATTTTTCTCTAGGTTTAGGAAGAAAAGGAATAGCTGCCACTGTCCAATTCTTCAACTACAATGGACTTAATAATAAAATTCCTGCTATTTATTATCTATTATCTATTGGGTGCTTGTTCCATGTCAAATATTTAATTTATTCCTTCTAACAACCTTTAGAAGTTTACGTTTTGCTGTAGAGAAAAATTGAGGCTCAGAAAGATTAACTTGCCCAGGATTCCTCATTTGAAGTTGGGATTTGAAACAAAACCTCCAGTGTGGGGAACGGGTAAGAGTGAGATCTCCAGTGGTCCGCTTTCCCACTGTGGACTCCTGCAACTCTAGCTATGAGAGATCACCTTGGTACTCACTAGCCCTGAGACTAGAATAAGGAGCTGCCTGGAGACCACATGATGATAGGCTTCATAGAGTGAGCTTAACTGGGCTTCACACACACCCTGAGAGCAAGGCAGCTGCAGCATGGTGCGATTTTGAGAGCTCAGCTTCCCTCAGACCATCTCCTGCCCTAGGCCCCAACAGCGCCTGCATCTCCACATCCCTGGATCTTCACTGACATCCCCTCATGTCCATATGGAGGGTTACAATAGTGTGATGTTGGCTGGACCCAGCAGTGCGGTAGGTCTGCAGCAGTCTCGCCCATACAATGTCCTATACCCTGGGGAATGGGCAGTGCCAGGGAGGTTGTCCTTGGGACAAAGGGAGCCAAAGCACGTGCTCCCCAGAATCTGAGAACTGCCTACCTGGGGTTCCTGCCACTAACAGCAACTCTGCTCTCCCCTCAGCAGCAAGAGTCATAGTGTACTTGCACAAGCCCTGGGTGGGTGAGCAGGGGGCAAAACATGTGCTCTTCAGAACCTAAGAGCCTCCTGCTGGTAGCCACTGCCAATGACAGCAACCCTGCCCCCTCTTCCCTTCCCCAACAGCAAGGATGCCATGCGCTTGCACAAACCCTGCCAGGGACTGAAGTACGTATTCTCCAGAGCCTGAGAACGATTGCTGGGGACCACTGCCACTATCTACAACCCTCCCTCCCCTTACAGTTGCAGGACCACCCTGCACTTGCATGTGCCCTCAGAACAGTCTCTCTATGCGCCTACCACACCCACTTCCCCTGACACTGCCGGGAGCCTAAGCTTGCATTCCTCAGAGACTGAGAGCTGCCTGCCTGGGGCTGCTGCCATTGATGGCAATCTTGCCCCCATCTATGCCAGAGCTGCAGTGTACTTCCACATGCCTGAGGGTAACCCCTCCCTACCCACTGCCACTGCTGCCACCTCCACCTGAGCATGCTGCTGGGCGGTCTGGAGATCACCCCACCCTGCACACAGCCTACACCCATGTGTACCACAGAGAGGCCTGAGAACAGGCTCACTCAGCCTGTACCCTCCTCCAGGATAGGCCATATATTAGGCCACAAAACAAGTCTCAACAAATTTTAAAAGATTGAAATCAAATCAAGCATCTTCTCAGACTACAATGGAATAAAACAATAAAACTAGAAATCAATAACAAGAAGAACTTTGGAAACTATACAAATAAATAGAAATTAAATAATATGTTCCTGAAAGACACTGAGTCAATGAAGAAATTAGGAAGGAAATAAAAAGAAACTTTCATGAAACAAATAAAAATGGAAGTACAATATACCAAAACCTATGTGATATAGTAAAAGCAGTGCTAAGAGAGAAGTTTATAGCAATAAATAGCTAAAACAAAAAGTAGAATTTTAAATAAAAAAGTCTAATGATGAATCTCAAGGACCTAGAAAAGGAAGAACAACCAAACCCACAATTAGTAGAAGGAAAGAAGTAATAAAGATTAGAACTAAGCAGAATAGAGACTATCAAAATAGAAAAGGGAAACAAAATGAAAATTTGGTTGTTTGAAAAGATAAAAAAAATTGATAAGCCACTAGCTAGACTAAAGAAAAAAGAAAGAAGACTCAAATAAAATCAGACACAAAAAGGAGACATTACAACTGATAACAAAGAAATACAAAAGATTATCAGAGACATTATGAACAACTATATGCTAACAAACTAGAAAACCTGGAGGAAATGGGTAATTTTTTGGACACACACAACCTATCAAGATTGAATCAGGAAGAAATAGAAAACCTGAACAGACTAATAATGAGTAATGAGATTAAATCAGTAAAAAATTCTTCCAACAAAGAAAAGACCAGGAAGGGATGGCTTCACTGACAGATTCTACCAAGTTAATAAAGAAGAACTAATACAAGTTCTCCTCAAAATATTCCAAAAACTAGAAGAAGAGGGAATCCTTCCTAACTCATTCTATGAAGTCAGCATTACCAAGATCAGACAAAGATACAACAAAAAAAGAAAACTACAGGCCAATATCCCTGATGAACACAGATGCAAAAGCCTCAATAAAATACTAGCAAACTGAATCCAACAGCACATCAAAAAGATACTACAAGGTGATCAAGTAGGATTTATCCCAAAGATGCATGAAAGTTTAACATAAGCAAATCAAAAAACATGATACATCACATGAACAGAATTATGGACAAAAACCACATGATCATTTCAATAGATGTAGAAATAGGATTTGATAAAGTTTGACATCCCATCATGATAAAAATAATAAGCTCAGCAGAGAAGGAACATATCTCAACATAGTAAAGTCCATGTATGACAAATACACAGCTAACATCATACTGAACCAAGAAAAGCTGAAAGCATTTCTTCTCAGAACTGGAACTAGACAAGGACGCCCACTTTCACCACTCCTATTCAACATAGTAGCAGAAGTTTTAGCCAGAGCTATCAGGCAAGAGAAGGAAATAAAGGGCATCCAAATTGGAAAAGAGGAAGTTAAATTGTTCCTCTTTGCAGATGACATAATCTTATATGTAGAAAAACCTAAAGACTCCACTGAAAAACCTCTTAGATCTGATAAACAAGTTCAGTAATGATGAAGGATATGATGAACTCACAAAAATCAGTAGCATTTATATACACCAACAAGAAACTAGCTGTCAAAGAAATCAGGAAAGCAATCCCAACTACAAAAAAATAAAACACCTGGAAAAAATTTAACCAAGGAGGTGAAAGGCTACTACTAGGAAAACTAGAAAACACTAATGAAAGAAACTGAAAAGGAAAATTTAATCCATTTTCATTCAATGTTACTTTTGATATGTGAGAACTTATTCTTATCATTTTATTAATTAGTTTCTGGTTGTTTTGTGTATTCTTTCTTTCTTTCTTTCCTATTGTTTATCTTTATGGTTTTCTGTCATGGTAAAATTTAAGTCCTTTGTCTTCCCTATTTGTGTTTTCTCTACCAGTTTGTTTTATCTTTTTGTGTGTTTTCATAATGGTAGATATTGTCCTTTAGCTTCCAGGTATAGGAATTTCTTAAGCATTTCTTGTAGTGCCAGTCTAGTGGTGATGAATTCTCTTAATTTTTTCTTGTCTGGGAAAGTATTTATTTCTCTTTCATTTATTAAAGACAACTTTTCTGGGCACAGTGTTCTTGGCTAACAATTTTTTTTTTTTTTTTTAGCACTTTGAATATATCATGCCATTTTCTCCTGGCCTGTAAGTTCTGTTGAGAAATCTGCTGTTAGTCTGATGGGGGCTCCCTTGTACATGACTATATGCTTTTCTTTTGTTGTTTTTAGATAGTTTTAATAATCTTATTAGAGATCAAGAGTATTCCAGATACTACTTTCCAAAAATAGAAGCAGTGAATACATAGGACAGTGGGAAAATGGTTTTTAACCTTTTTTAAAAGCAGTAAGCATAACCCTTTATAAGTAAAATCTTAAGCAAATGTGTAGTGTATATACCAATAAGATTAGTTCAATCAGAGATTGGGGATGGGACATTTGCCTGCTCGGTGTCCCACTTTATGGCTCTTGTTGAGAATACTAGGGCCCTAGTGCATACTGCATGAAAATCACAAATCTACACAAAATGTATTTTTGTGACTCAGCCCAGTTCCCTTGCATCAGAAAACACTCACTTATCTGAGTAGCCCTGGGTTTCAGTAAATGTAGTTGCCAGGTGTCTATGAGCTGTATTTCTGAGAACCCTGATGGAGTGGCTAAAGCCCCAGGAGGTACTCATTGTGGATTTGGAGACTGAGATCCTGTTACCTCATTTTATTTTTATTAGTGGTTGTGGCTAAGAAGGAAGGCCTGTGTAAGCCTGCAAAGAGCTATAAAAACATAATGGATCCATATTTATTTGGATAGTCCTACTCTCAGTGATGGTGTACTATAACCTTTTCCATAAACTGCATTTGCTCCCCTATTCCTCCTCTCTCTCTTGCTCTCTCTCTCTCTGGATTTCTGTTCATCTTTTAAGTTTCAACAAGTAGCATTTCCTCCAGGAAACCTCTCATGTCTTTTTCTTTCCCTCTTTCCCCAGAATGGTGGCATTTTTTCACAGTATGCCATAATTGTTTGTTTATTTGTCTCCTGCCATCAAATTATTAACTCTGCAATGGAAGTGACTTAATTATTCACCTCCGTATTTCAGTGCTTAACATAAACTCTATTTAATCATGGATAATATAAATGAATTTTATATTTTATGAAAATATAAATTTTTTTCTATAAATTAATGTATGCCAAAGATAAATGAGATAAGATAGAAGAAGAAAGAAAGGAGAAAAGTATTTTATAATTTATCCAGTTTTGAGAACTTGTACCTCATTTGATGTTAGCATAGAGTCTAAGGAAATTGGATAGTTTATGTCTCCAGACCAACAATAGTATTAGCTGATGATCATGACCCATATACATAGACATAAAAGCCTCAAGTCCTAGCCCAGTTATGGGTTCCCAATTCTTAGGTGTTTAGAGCTGAAATAAACTATCAAAACCATTCTGATGCTGTTATCTTGTTAATTTATAGCTGGCATTTGTATATTTATTTTGAAATTTCTGTTACTGATATTTGTCTTTTTCTGCTTGTTTTTTGATACTGATTGTGCTATTCTACTGTGAGTTCTTGTAGGACAGTAGTTGTCATTTTCCTTCTTGTGCTTCCCTTGACATCTAGTCCAGGACAGGAGGACTTGCTTATTGACAAATCTGGATCTCCCAGGACCACATCTGTGAGAGTAAAATTTATGAGACACCGGGAACAAACATCCTAGTACTTAGATATTGACATTTAATATTTACATAAAGACTTTCAATTATGCATGTGTCTACACACACACAAATACATACACACATGCACACACGTACCACCATACCTGGGCTTGTACGTCTGGGCAGTGTATTCCCCTTTTCCTCTATATCTGAAAATAAAATTAATCAAGGAATTCAATATTCATACTGACAGTAATAAAGCATTCTGCAATTAGAAGCATAATTGCAGAATGCAATATGCAATAGCATAGTCGTAATCTATGGAAAATAATTAACTCCTAAGTGACATCAATAATGAAGTTGCATTCCAAGCTTACTAGGTGAGACCTTAGCCAGTTTGAGAATAGAGAAAATGTCCGGATGCAGTGGTGAGGGTGGATACAGACCTGATCTAAAATTTAGTGAATTAGGATGATTGACCTGGGTCCCACATCTTCAGGGATCTCTTGTGCCAGAAGTCCAAGCAAAATATTAAGAGCTTTATTGTAGTTGGGGATATGAGCCAGTTCATACACAATCAAGCTAGAGGCTCCTTTACTTATAACACATTAAACTCTCCAACCATTACTAGGTTTATGGAAATAGTACAAACACATATACTTTTAAAAAAACACATTCTAGATGCATTAAAATGAAAAAAGTGATCATGGAAGATTACTTCCATGATCAAAGATTAGAAGAAAACAAAGGCAAATATTTATGAGATTTAGGGTTCAAAAAGGTTTCTCTAGGTGTAGCCACTTAGGAAAAAGCAATAAAAGTAAAAAACATTGACAATGTAAAAATTATAAACGTCTTAATGTTAAAAAATAAAATATTAAGCATATAAAAATGTACTGAAAAAAGCTAATATAGAAAAGCAGACAAAAGGCTTTGTATACTCAGAACTTCTTAAATGCATTAAGTTTTATTTGAAGAAAAGGGACGTGTTAAGTCACTAATTTTAGGGAAGCATGCAGAGTTCAGCTCAACAATGTGGCAAGATAGGAAGATCAGAAAGAACCTGTGGAATATTTACTTTCTTGAGACCATAAGAAATTGTTGTCGGCATTGAGTCAGTGTTGGCATTTGAACAAATGCAACAGATGCTGGAACTGAGCAGTATCTGGCTCCGTCTTAGTTGCCTCACAAGTGGGTCGAGAACCGCTGTGCCTGCACATCTTGAGGGTGACAGTCACACGGGCCTGTGAGAATGGGATCTCTAAGGGATGTGCAGCACACAGATCTGTAGGACAGCCCTGAAAGGGGCCCCTTCCTCATGCAGTGATATTTGAATTAAAAATAGCTGTGTTAATGAAGGGAATAATAATCATAGGCAGCTGTTAGACCTTACGGGAAAATCTGAAAAGGGTTTTGGAAGAGCTTTGTGCATGCAGTGCAAAGGATGTTATCGTAAGAGATTTTTCTTGGATTGTGGAGAAAAGAGATTGGTCTGAACCTGTGCTCAGCAACTTCTTGGCTATTTCAAACCTGTTACAACTCCTTTTGATTGTTGTAGTAAGTGCAAATACCCTAAATATTTTTGGGTGTGTGTGGATTCACCTGTTCTGCCTGACTCCCACCTTCACGTAAAGAAACCCTAATGGGAAGAAAGTTCACACAAACAAGATTGCCCAACGAGAACAACTATCTTTCTGTGTGTCTATCTCCAGCATCTCTCATCTGTACCTGTATCTAAATTAAAGACATTACTGAGAATTTCAGGAGTACATTGGCTTTAGCTGTGTTTAGAAGAGGGGGTTTTAAAGTCCGTGTGCATTTTTTTTCCTCTCCATCTCTTCATTTTCCTTCCTTTTGCATATGGGCCTCACTGGCTCTTAATGCATATGAGCTTCTTTATGCAGCTGGGAAAGACAGTCACAGTTGTTTTGCACATTATTTTTACCACTCATGAACTCTGGGGAAGAAAGCAACTATGACCTGCCCCCTGCCATCTTTGAGGATCCAAAAATTAGATCTCAGGGAGATGCTCTGATTGGTGTTGGCTGAGACAAAGGCCCTCCCTGTGGGGTAAGCCCTGCAGTCTGGAGGATAGGTTGTCACCTGGAGTACGACCGGGCTCTGTGCTCATTCCTGCAGTTGGGGATGGGCAAAGGCAACTTGAGTGTCAGTTACATCAGGACCATGTGGGCAAGGAGAGGGACACCTCCGAAAGGAGACATAGGCCAAATACATAGGACCAATGGCTGCGACAAATGTACAGAAGTGTATTACAATGTATTAATAATATATACGTGCAAAAACTCATAACCTAACTGGTCAGTAAGAAAACACAAAATAAAGAAGATGGGATGTTTTTCATTCGTCAAACTGACCAATAATAGAGGAACGATAACACTAGGTGATGGAAAAAAATAGGAACTCCTTGCAGGATTTTTTTCCTCAAGAAAATAATCATGTTATAAAATAATGTTAATGTAATGAGAAAAATTTAATTGTTATGTGAAAGAAAGCAGAACATAGACTGCATAACAAGGCCCTGTTTATATAAAATTATTTTATAAAAATAGTATGTGTGTGTCTATATGTATCTATATACGTATATATTCTTACAGTGTTGGTACAATTTTGTCTCTTCATGGTGGGATTATAGGTGGTTTTAATTTTCTCTGTGCTTTTATACATACCCCAATTATCTTCAGTGCATGTTTGTAATTGTGTTTATTTTTAATTTTAATTTTGAGACATTAAAAATACAGTGCACTACAGAGAATAATATAACAAATATGTACCCACAACCCAATTTAGTAATTATTATTATGTTGTTATATTTGTTCCCAGCTTTTTTTAATGGAAGAAATAGTTCCTTTTATCCACCGTCCTTAGCACTATTCCCTTTACTTCTCCAGAGCTAATCACTGTGATTAATTTGATGTTTAAACTGCCAACCCATTTCCATACATTTGTAAAAATTCCTTTATTGTATTCATTTTATAATTAGAAAAATAGCATATCAATATGCCTCTGGAACAAACAATCTCCCCAAATTTCAGTGGCTTACAACAAAAAAGGTTTATTTCTTGGCACTGTTCCTGATTCCCATCGTTAGTACTGAGGTTGTTTTCCTAATTTTTATGTTTCTTTGATCCTTTCAAAGGGAATGCAAGAACGTGGGTGTGAACCTCACAGATGATTACTGTATATTATAAAGTGCTTATTTGAGCCCATTGCTTTTAAAAATAGTGTGACTTATTACCACATTCTAGTGTCTTCAAAGAGTGGTGATACACCCATGAGAATGCACCAAAAGCAGGTAAAAGTCCTTCAAGGAGCAGTCACAATGGTCTGCCCAGTTCATTTAGATCACCTTTTGTTTCCTTGCATCTCAGCTCCCTCCTAATATTCTCCTCAGAGTGCCCTTGCTTGACTACCTGTTTTGGCTAAGCTTATCCGATTCGGCCTCGGAAATCAGCTTCCTGCGCTATCATGTACAGCCTGCAGCCTCGTTCCCTTTGGGTATGATCACAGCAGATGCTCCGTTCCTATTTGGTGAAAGCAGTTGTTGGAAGGCATCTCCTCTTTCTCCATGCCAACTGTGTAAGACCGACTGGCCAGGGCTGCTTCCCACATGGCCTCTGAGTCAATGGAGAACAGGGGAGATGGCAAAACTCAACCCTCAGCTCACTTTTAGTCTTAAATAATATATTGCTATTTATAATGATGTGTGCAACACCCTATAATTTAACAAAGATCTCATTTTTCTTGGGAAAATAGCAGACA
This sequence comes from Lepilemur septentrionalis, assembly GCA_963573855.1. Taxonomy (NCBI): domain Eukaryota; kingdom Metazoa; phylum Chordata; class Mammalia; order Primates; family Lepilemuridae; genus Lepilemur; species Lepilemur septentrionalis. The sequence goes on along the minus strand of CAUYMX010052520.1, from coordinate 9,861 downwards.
CCCAGGGAGCACAGGTTTCTGTATTGTGCAATGGGTGAACTCTTATTTCTTCTCTGGATACAGTAATGACTTTTAAAACCAGAGTAACTTTCATGCTTATAAATCACTCAGTTTGGTGAGTCTGGAGAGGGAAGCTCTGTATTCTCAGGTTTGAGTAGGGCTTATCCGAACTTGTCCTTTGAACACAGAATGGTCCATTTTTGGCTCAGGTCCTTCTACCCGTCATTCCAGAGCATGGCAGAACCCAGCAGGGCTGCCGAATCTGGAGCCCTCTGCCCTCCAACTCCTCACTGTCCCATCTCTACCCAAGGGAGTATGGTTCTAAGTCCTGCCAAATTTTGACTAGGTTTCTTTTACTTCCTTACTTATTTATGACCTGTATCATAAATGCAGTGTTTCTGTTTGGCTGGCAACTTTACTTCTCTCCCCTGGTCCCATCCCCTCCTTATTTTCTTGTTCTATTTATTGCCAACCAAGATTACATTCCTACCACATTTCAGCAAGTAAAATAGCAGCTTTCCTGAATTCTCATCAGGGAAAGGGAACATTGCAACTGAATACTTTGTGACTCTAATAGAAAATTATTCAAAAATGTTATTTCCAAAATCCATTAAAGGCTACTTAAAATTTTTTTTTCCAAAAATTCAGCATTTCAACCTTAGGTTTGTGAACTGCTTCTCTGTAGCCTAAAGTGGATGAATTTATGGGGGAAAGAATAAGCTAATGAAGTCTCTCTATGCTGTGAAAAGTGACTGTGATAATGCATTCAGTTTCCCATAATGCCAGAAAGGCACAGCAAATTACTGCAGCTGCTCCATCGATGGTGGTTTTGTTTCTCCTGATTAGTAGCTTCTTTTGTATTCTCACCAGAACACATGTGACTCTCATGAGCTTTTTGTTTTCATATTCCTTGAGTTGTGAGGTATTGCAGGTACATGTGAAGTTATTTTTACGGTGGCACAAGCTCTGGATAAATTAACACACATTTTAAAAGACTGGTAGGAACAAAATGGATGTGATCTGCAGTATCCAAGTTTAGCCCTTGCCTTGCCCAAATTAGAAGCTTTAATCAAAAACATAATAGGCTTTTGTGTATTTTGCACATGAACATATGCCTAAGCCAAAAGAAAGAAATGCAAAAGAACCCTGGATTTTGTTATTGGCGCTTGATTGTCAGAAGCAAACGGATCTAGGAAGAAGCAGTACGTATTGTGTTTTATTGCGAATCATATGGGTTGCACGTAGCCATGGTGGCCAGAGGGGCATCCCAGGTAACACAGATCCACCATGTTAAGACTCTGGTTAAAAAAGGTTTGTGTGAAGTTCTTTCTGTCAGTGGCTTCTACCCACTGTAAATCTCACCAATCACTTGGATCTAAGAAAATTAACTTTTGAGATTATATAACCCCAAATTTCCTTTAAGAGCATGTTTAAAAGTTTGAAAAGTGCAGCTGTGCTTGACAGACTTAATTATTCCACATTCAGACTTTGACTCCATTGTTTCAAGTCCTAATTCTGACTTTGGGTGAATCAGTAGGTGCCACTTTGTAGATCTAAATGCTGAGATTTACTCTAACAACAATTTTGTGGTTACAGAGTGGACATCCCTTTACCAAGGAAGGGTATGATTTTCATGTGCAATTTTAGGGAGTGATTTTGTAAAAATCACAATTTATAAAGCTACTGAAAAATTGAGCTCGCTCTCTGCTTTCCAAATATAAAGCTCATTATCCTGGATATAATTTATAATTGATATTCTCAAGTCAGAATTAGGTAATTTAGATTTGGAGACAAACATTTGCAAATTCCTTGTCATCTCTTTGCCTCAGATTTTTGTATCTTTAAAGAAAGAAAAAACTGTACCTACCTATTAAAGCAATGGTGAAAGATTCAGCTCTGGGATTTGATAGACAGGCCTATTTGAATCCCAGCCTTGCAATTTTCCAGTTGCTTGACTTGGGGCAAATAACTTTTTTAGGGCTCAGTTTTGTAAATTACAAAACAAGGATACTAATACCACACAAGTGAGAGAGTAGTAGCGAGCATGAGATGAGATAAATTACGTAATGTATGAGGCATAGTGCTTGGCCCATATTAAAGACTCAGAAATTTTTGATCTTTTATAAAGATAAAATGTAATAACCAACTAAAAACATCTTGCATTTTCCCTGACAATACTAGGTGCTCAACAATGTTAGTTTTTTCTTCTTCTTTTTTTTTCTGTTGCCCTTATTGGGGCAACGGGGAGATGTGATGAGAGGTGGGGATGAGGTTGGCAGAATGTGGGAATAAAAATGATGCGCTGTAAGGTGGCTTCACACAAAGCTTTTCTTTAGCTTTTGAAAACTGTTAAGTATCCTACACTCCTCACCAGCCCATCCCAACTAGACATGTCCGTAGGGCTGGGTGTCCTTAAGTTCTGCTGCATCTTTCCCATAGGAACATTCATCTTGTGTGAAGACATTTAATCCACTCCATTGCTCCCTTTGGTTGGGTATAGGAGTAAGTAGAAGTTGATGCTACTTTTAGATCAGGCTTTTTCTTAGAATCTGAATGTGATCGTTATGCCGCTCCTCATTTCTCTTCCTCTACTCAGCCATCATTCCCCCTCTTCCTTTTCAATTCATTTCCTTTCCCTTTTCTTTTCTTAGCAATGTGAGATCAGAGAGAATTCTAAGTAAACTTTAGCTTTTGCCCTTTTATGTCAGGATCAAGGGAACACAGGATTTCATTTTGAGTAGTGTTGAAGGAAGTGTAGGTTACCGAATGTGGCACTCTCACAGTATTGAATCTTTTGATATTTTTTCGATTATGACATGACTTGGCTAAAAAAAGAAAACATTTATGTTTCACCAGATTTTTTTTTTTTAATTTAACTCACAAAGGTTTTCTAACTGGCTCTTCTGGATCACGAGGCACGGATGACTTTCAGTCACACAAGATGGGTAACTCCGGTATGAAGTTCTGAATATGTTTTAAATTACTTATTTCTTATATGAGATAGGTTATGGTTTTTGGTTTTCCAAACTGACATTGCAAGATGAAACAATTAGCTAGAACATTTTCGTTTAGTAACTGAGGAAGGGTAGTAATTAATTAAGATGATGAGACACAATTTAAGACTCTTTAATCGAAGTACTCTAATTTCTTATATCAATTTGAAAATGTAAAAAAGATGGGACATTGGGATTTCTTTTTTTGTTCAGCCAATATGTTTGTTAGTTGTTGCTGCTATAACAAATTGCCACACACCTAGTGGCTTAAAACAACAGTTTTGTTATCTTACAATTCTGGAGGTCAGAAGTCTAAACTGGGTGCCCGGGGCTGCATTCTTCCTGCACGTTCTAGGGAAAAGTTTGTTTCCTTGCCTTTTTCAGCTCCTAGAGGCTACCTGCGTTTTCTCACTCATGGCCCCTTCCTCCATCTTCAAACCCAGCAGCATAACATCTGCTCTTCCCTCTGATCTCCGCTTCTGTCCTCTCCTCCTCTCTTTCTCCTGTGCCTCTCTCTTTCCCTCAGAAGAACTCTGTGATTATGTTGGGCTAACCTGCATAATCCAGGATAATCTTCCCATCTCAAGATCTTTAACTTAATCACATTTGCCAAATCTTTTTTTACCATGTAAGACAACATAGTCACAGGTTCTGAGGATTAGGGCATCTTTGATGAGCCATTATTCAGCCAACCACAGCTGATATCAGAATTTGAACTCTTTGTAGTAAAAAGGGAAAAAGTTTGGTGAAAACTTCTGGGAATCAAGATCATAAAAGGCAATCAAAGATTAAAAAATGTGCATGATGAGAACTGACAGATGAATAACAGCAATAAATAACATGTCACAACACAGCAGCAAAGGTTTCAGATATATAATGAAAATGACCACCCCAAGATATTTTTTGTAGGTCACCAACAGCATACAAAGGGAATAGAAAACAGGTAATAGAGTGAGAGATGGATGGGGTCACACAATACCTGTTGGAAGGTGACGAGTTAGAGAGTATATTGTCCTTACCGTGAGTGAGAAGAACAGAGTGACACTTTTCTATTCTCAATTTTCACTGGTGATCAGATAGTTGACCTCAACGAAACGAAAAGAAATCAGATATTGTAAGAAATGAAGTACTGGGATTCATTTATTTGTTTTAAACAAATATTTTTTCTATCTTTTGAAATGGAAATGTAAAAAGCCAAATAGTAATATATTCATATGATGTGGGTATAAAAATTTAATTTTTATTTTGTAAACCATGATTTATAACTATAAAGTCTATTTAAATGCACATTAACTAGTTGTAGAAAAATATGTACATGTTAGAAAATCATAACTTTTCCATTGGTAGTAAACCAAACTATGAATTTCTTGCTTCTCTCTCTACCCGTCCCCCAGCCTCCTCCTCACCTTATATTAAACACTATACTTCTCTCTGTTCCCTCTGCTGGCTTTGGTTCAGGCCTCCCTTTCCATCTCCTGGACTAGTCTGTTGATCCTGTCTCTAGATTTTTACCCCTCCCTCTCTAATCCACTTTATATTATGCTGTTATATTAATTGATCACGTCACTCCATGTTTTAATTTATTGCTGGAGAGCAAATTTTACATCCTCTGGCCTGACACTGAAACCCCTCTAAAGTCAGGTGGCCTGGTATGAACAAGGGATGCGGTGCAGTGGGAAGAGGGGAGGAGATGGCAGACCACGGCTCCTGTCCAATTCTAACGCAGAGCTGTGAACCTCGGCGAAGCAATTCACTTTCATGAGCCATAGTTACTTCATCTTTAAATTGGGAGTGTCTTTATGCCTGGCTTAAAAGGTTGTTCAGGGAATCAAAATTTTATAACAATGAATATGAAAGCACTTTAAACAGAGAACAAAATGTTATGATTATTCTTGTTTACTCTTCTTCTTCCCATCTTTTTCTCCATTGAATGTCCCTATGTACCATCTACTCTGAAGTATTTAATGTTCTTCACAAATAGCACACATTTCCCCCATTTGCCTTTGTGTATTAGTTTCCTATTGCTACTGTAACAAATAATCACAAATTTAGTGGTTTAAATCAATACAGATTTATTATCTTATGATTCTAGGGTTCAGAAGTCAAAACTGGTGTCAGCAGACTAAAATCAAGGTTTCAGCAGGGCTGTGTTCTTGCTGGAGGTGTGAGGGGGAATCCGTTTCCAGCTTCCAGAGGCTGCCCACATTCCAGCCGTTGCATCACTCTGACCTCTGGTCTGTCCTCACATCCTTCTCTGACTCTCATACTCCTGCCTCCCCCTTACAAGGACTATTTGATCACATTTAGGGCCCACTCCGATAATCCAGGATAATCTCCTCATCTCAAACTCCTTAACTTCATCTTATCTGCAAAGTCCCTTTTGCTGAGTAAGGCAACGTAATCAGTAATCACAGGTTCTGGGGATTAAGATTCGGACACTTTCAGGGACCATTTTTCTGTCTACCACACTTTGATTAGTCTCTTTCCCCCTTGGGTTGCTACTTCCCCTAACACAAGTGCACATTCTGCTTAAGTGTTCTCTCTGCCATAAAACTCTTCCCAATTACTCCCACCTGGAAATAATTTCTTCCCTTAGTAAACTCCCTGGGAAAGGAGAAATATTTTTAATGTGTTCACATCTTTCCTCCACCAATGTTCCACTGGTTGTGTTGAGGGCTGCCTTCTTAGCTAGTCTCCACTTCTCAGCTCTCTGAAGAGAGAAAAGGAAAAGCTACAAGGGCAGATTCTCAAGAGAAGACAGGTCAGAGCGGGAGCCGGCTTCCCGGTTCTGCTTGCGGTCAGGCTGACAGTGATGTGTTAAAACACACCGGAGGGAGTACTGGTGCTGAAGAGGGTCCCGAGTGAGAGGCAACCTCATAGAAGACTAAGATGAGGGAAAGACTTCATTCTTTTAGAGTGTGAGGGAGAGATCCTTACATCGCTCATCCTGGTGCCATCATAGGGTAAGAGAAGGTATTTTAATGAGGTGGCTATAAACAGCTCCTTGAACCCTCTTATGTGTTTTTGAGAAAAAGGACAAGCAAGAAAGAACGTGCCTAGCAGTTATCTGTTTTTCCAGGAAGCTCTACCTAGAGATTTGGATGCTCAGTTTTCATCATGAACTTGACTCTCAAGGGCCAAGGGTATTTTAGGGTAAAACTTGAGTCAATTGGTTCAGAGGTCTTAGAAAAATAAGAAATATTTTTATTGTACCTCATTGGACTAGAATGATGGAAGCATTGCACATTTCTCTTAGACACAAATAATGCACAATATATACTACTTATATATTTTGTGTTTAAGATCACAAATAATTTTTTTCCAGCCACATGGCAACATACTTTAGCATTACAATTTAAGGCTAACATCATTTTGACTAAAATTATAGTTTAGCAATAAAAAGATGTTAACAAAATTCTTTCTTCTTCTTTAAGGAAACATTTCTCCAAAAAAGATTTTATTCTTAGTTCAAAGGTTGGGTTTTTAAACTGGAGAGAATTTTTAGTTAAAAAAAATGGATATCTTCCTCTATCTGATGATAATTATATAGACAATACAATACCTACTGACATCAAGGCTTTCAAAAAGTGATTATGGATAAGGACAGATGTTGCAATGCTTAAAAACAAAACAAAACAAAAACCCCAACTAATAGAATCAGGTTATAAACTAATCAGAATTCATCAGCAATGGAGTTTAATTCCATGGTACTGTACTGTTATCTGTCAAACATTCTTACAATTAAGAGAAAATATCTCCCAGCGTTTCCATGGTGCTAGAGCATTCCAGTAGAACAGCCAGCCCACACAGGGCCAAGGAGCTATAAAATATTAATTCAGTACAAGTATGCATCCGACAATCTTAACATTTATTACAGGTTATAGCAATTTTGCCCTAACAAGTGATTCACTTAAAATGAACACTGCCAAATATTGCAGAACAGGACATATCTTTCCACTTTCTTTAAAAGGAATTTTTTTAAAGCTTAAGATAATTAGGACCATTTGCATGATAGAGGGCTTTTCACGATTACCATTTACATATCATGAGAGATAAAGAAGAATGAAAGTTGGACAACGCCCATTAGTGATGTAGCCTTGGCATGCTGTGGGTATGGGGCAGGGAGGGAGCATTTAGAGACATGGCTGAAACAAATTTGTTTCCCTAGAATTCATCTATTCAGGAATCATAAAAATGATGAATTTTGAAGTAGAGGAAGGAGGCTCTTTGTCTTAACCAATGTCAGAGGCAGAAAACATCTCAAAGGGAAGAAGGGGGCTTGGATCCTGTTTGACCAAGCCCAACAGTGGCTCATCAAGTTGCCAGAAATAATACCACTCAGACAGGACCCACACTGCACATCAAACAAACTAAAAAAATGTCATTTCTATTCCCAGTTAGAGGAATGGCTCTGTATAAGGTTTTTGTAAATTAAGCTGGTCCTTCTATATTAGGATGGGAATATTCATAACTTGTGAATGAGAGACTTTTCACTATGTATATTTTCACTCAAAAACATTCCCTTTATTTGTTAAAAATATTTATAGTATAAGAAGCTGAGGTTTACAGTTAGTTATTTGTAGAACTAATGAAAAGTCTACAAGTAACATTTATCATATGTGATTTCAGTTGTGTCTTTGGAGTGACTCATTTTGGCATTAGTCATTTCATTAGCTGTCAGTGCTGGCATTTTTGTCTGTACAAAATGCTACAATGAAGAAAGCTGAATATTCTATAGATTCTAGGGAGCTGTCTGTAATATTGTACAAAGCATTTTGGGGGTAGAAGGAGATTTCTTGTTCAAAATTTTTTAAGCCAAAATTTTCTGACTCTCTCATCAATGACTGATTTTTTACTCTGTCTAAATTCATTGTTTTTTTTAGGTTTCCAGACACTCAAAACCAGGGTATGTAGGCATTGCATTTTAACTAATGAAGAAAATATGGGTACGTAGATACTTAAGTCTTAAATAAACAACAAAATAAAATCTCCCTTTTACTATTAAAAATGACTACTCTCGACAGAAAAATGAGCACAGGAATGAATAGGTAATTCATGACAATTTAATTAAAAAATAATATTATAATTGTAAATAAGACCTAATATTTACCAGTTTTTTAAAATAATTATTTCATTTTGTCTTTATAAGAAGCCCGAGGGAGGTTCTATTATTATTATTTTTCTTGTTTTGCAGACAATTTCTCCATAACTTGCCTAAAATAAAACAATTCCCCCTAGTCAAGGAATCAAAATGCAAATATAGACCATCTGATTTTATAGCCCAAGCTTTTACCATTGAATAGGCCAAATTGATGAAAGAAATAAAGGAAGGAAGGAAGGAAGAAAGGAAGGAAGGAAGGAAGGAAGGAAGGAAGGAAGGAAAAAGAGAGAGATAGGGAGGGAGGGAGGGAAGGATAATGGTATACTCTTTTTACTTGTCAAGTTGGCAGCTTTTGATTTTATTGCCTTTTTCTTTTTTTTTGCGATAGGATCTCACTCTGTTGCCCAGGCTAGAGTACAGTGGCATCATCATAGCTCATGGCAACCTCAAACTCCTGGGCTCAAGCCATCCTCCTGCCTCAGCCTCCCAAGTAGCTGGGATTATAGGTGTGCACCATGCCCAGCTAATTTGTAAATTTTTTTGTAGAGAAGGGTCTCTCTCAGAGCTACTGGCCTCAAGTGATCCTCCTGCCTTGGGCTCCCAAAATGCTAGGATTACAGGTTTGAGCCACCATGCCAGCCTATTGTGGTTTTAAAGGTTAATTCTCAATGTTAGTGAAGGCCAGAAAAAAATCTGAACTCACACTCTTTGTGGGACTATAGGTTGATAATACATATTATCTAACTCTTTTGCTAAAGCACTTGGCTCAGAAATGTGCACATGATCCAAATTCATCCAGAGTGACGCTTGGGACTTTTTTTTTTATTTCAGGAAAATGTGAGAGTACAAACATTTTGATTACATTTTATATCTTTGCCTCTCCCTAGCAAGGGTTAGAGGTATGCCCCTCCCCTCCACAGTGCTCACCACATCCCTAAGATGTGGGTCTACCCCCCAATCCCTGAATCCCTGGTGAACACCACCACCATTTAAACACCATTGTGTTGATCAGTCAGTACCAATTTGATGACAAGTACATGTGGAGCCCATGCTACCGATCTTGTGTCACCTCACTTTGGATAATGGGCTCAATCTCAATCCAGGATAATATAAGCAGTGCCAGATCACTGTCATTTCTTATAATTGAGTAATATTCCATTGTATACATATACAAAATTTTAATAATTCACTTATGAATTGACGGGCACTTGGGTTGTTTGCACGTCTTTGCAATAGTGAATTGTGGTGCCATAAACATTCGGGTGCCAGATGTCTTTATTATAGAATGTCTTATGGTCTTTTGGGTAGATGCCTAATAATGCTATTGCTGGATTGAATGGTATTTCTATTTTTAGCTCTTTGAGGTATCTCCAAATTCTTTTCCACAGAGGTTGCACTAATTTGCAGTCCCACCAGCAGTGTAAGAGTGTTACTGTCTATACACATCCTCACCAGCATTTGTTGTTTTGGGATTTTTTGATAGAGGCCAGTCTCACTGGGGTTAGGGGGTATCTCATTGTGGTTTTGATTTGCATTTCTCTAATGATTAGAGATGTTGAACATTTTTTTATATGTTTTTTTGGCCATTATTCTGTCTTCTTTGGAAAAGTTTCTGTTCATTTCCATTGTCCATTTATTGGTGGGTTGTTTGATTTTTTTCTTGTTGATTCTTTTAAGTTCTAGATAGATTCTTGTTATCAGACCTTTATCGGAGGTGTAGAGATCAAATATCTTCTCCCATTCTGTAGGTCGTCTATTAGTTCTAAT
>CAUYMX010052518.1:0-15821 GCA_963573855.1 Lepilemur septentrionalis | reverse complement strand
GAGCAAGAGCGAGACCCAATCTCTACTAAAAATAGAAAGAAATTATCTGGAAAACTAAAAATATATATATAGAAAAAATTAGCCGGGCATGGTGGCACATTCCTGTAGTCCCAGCTACTCTGGAGGCTGAGGCAGAAGGATCGCTTGAGCCCGGGAGTTTGAGGTTGCTGTGAACTAGGCTGTCGCCGAGGCACTCTAGCCAGGGCAACAGAGTGAGACAGTCTCAAAAAAAAAAAAAAAGGCTGGAAACCACAAATCTCGCCCACCCTCTGCCTTAGAGTGTCATCTGTAAAATGGGAGTAACAGTAATTGCTGTCTCCTAGGTTATTGTAATTGTACAGCGTCACTGTGGATGGGAGCCTGAGGCTCTGTCAGTGAGCTGGCCGCCTGGGGCTCAGGGAGATGCTGGGCTTTGACCTCAGCTGGGCTGTGTGGCCCAGGCAACAGGGTTAGCCTCTCTGAGACTCTAGGCCATAAAAGGCGGATGACACTGCAGCCACGGGCTTCAGGGGATGCTGGTAAGGTGGGCACAGCACATCTGCAGTGTCAGTCCCCTTTCCCATCCAGGACAGTGGGGGTGGCCGTTCCCTGGTTCCTGACTCAGGCGCAGTCCCTGGGCACTGTGGGAAGGCACAGGCACTGAGAACTCAAGCTGTGCCCTCTGGGCATTTGGGGCATAATTGGGGGAGGACACATTGCCTGAGCCCTCCCTAGGCCATGCAGGAAGGGCCACCGCAGGTGGGACAGTGAGTGGGCTCCGAGAGGAGGAGATGCGGGAGGCACGTGGGCTATCCTGGGAGCTGGCTTCCCAGGCAGGTGGGGGCAGGGAGCCTGGAACACAGGAGCTGACGCTCAGGGGAGTTTGGAAGCAGGGAAGCCTCTCTGGGGGTGTTTTGGGATGATTCTGAGGCTGGCATGGGGACAGGAGGGAGGGATATGTGAGCCAGGCACAATACACAGACATAGGACCTAAAAATGCTGGGGATGACAGTCACGTCGGAAGACATCACCTGCTCTGGGTCCCACCACACCCCCCGGCACTCCCCATCCCTGTGGCAAACACCTGTGTCTCCCCAGGGGCTTTCTCTGGCAGGTGCCCACAGGGGCAGAGTTGCCATCCCCGCGAGCAGCCTTAGCCGGGGGAGACAGAGTGGGAGCACCAGTCCCCCAACCTCGTCCCCTTCTCACCCCTGACTTCCCAGTGACACTTTGGGGTCAGCTTCCTAGCAAACTGCTTACACCCAGTCCTCATCTTAGGGGGTCCCCCTCTAGGACGCGAGTCCTCTACAAGCTGGCCGATGCAGGTGGGAGCAATGCAGGAACCGCGCCCTCATCCAGGCAGGGACACCTCCAGCTCACACCCGGGGGTGGGACAGATGTTAGGATCGGCCTCCCTGAAAAGCAGCAGGCAAGGAAAATTTTTTTGCTAAAACTTACACATGACTTATAAAGTCCAAATCATTCCTCCTCTTACCCAGTGTTTTGGCTTCCTGTGACACACTGGCCCTGAAGCACCAAAACAGAAGCGCTGAGGACAGAATCCAAAGAGGGCCCCTCCCCTGATTGCCCAACATCCCAGGCTTAACACGTCATAGGCTTTTGAAAATGGAGTTTTCTAACCAGGATGCAAAGGTGTTAGAAGATGCAAATCTTAGCAAGGTTTCTCTCTGCTCCGCTTCCCTGCCAAGGATGTCAATGGAACAAAATAAATGAGACCTCCAACCGGTGTAACTGAGTGTAAAATCTGTTATCTTTATCTTTTTTCAACAGTATTTGGCAGGCTGTCATCTTTGGAACTTGTATTTTTCATAATAAGTCAATAGATATTCCATAAAAAAGGAACAAGTTAAATTTGAGGGTTTATCAAATAAACTTGAGTGGAGCTGTATACTCACCCCTCCCAATTTGGTAATTAAAACACGTATTAGCACATTAAAGGCACCAACAACTTCTAAATAGAGAAATCTGTTTTGTTTAAAGTAGCTTTTTCCATCATGTCATGCACAAAGCTTGAGGATAGCAAAATAAATAAATATATAAGGGACTGTTTTCCAAACTCCATGGACCAGGGAATCTTCTTGCTTGTTTGCTTAAGAAACACAGTGTTCCAAGAAATGCAGTTTGGGGAACACCGGGCGTCAGTGTTCTGCTAGGTTTCTATCAGCACTTTTGGCGTCAGGTGTCCGGTGTGATCTGCACGGGCTCCCTCTGCATGACTAAAGCCACATTCAAGTGCTCAGATTCCCTGCATCTTGGTCCAGATGGTTGGCACCTTGACAGGCATGGAGAAGCCAGCACGTAGCCTGTGCTATTGAGGGGTCTGTCACCTCTCTCAGGCATTTTCTTAAATCCACTAGAGAACAACACGATTATATTTATCCACTGGTTGGTATTTATTTCTGTTGCAATTGAAGAATTCAGGCAACATGAGCATTGCCTGGGTTTGCTGCTATGGGCGGTTACCATAGTTTTGAGGCTGACATGGTATCCATGAGCTTAAATTGACCTTAAACCTGAACAACCTCCTGGTAATCTGACCACAGGCTAGAGCACGGCCAATAATTCCTTCAGCTCATGGAATGACGAGCCAGGCCTTCTCAGAATCCCAAAAGACTTCCGCCCAAGCCACCGACTGCTGTCTCAGACAAGCAGCAAATCAACTTACACGGCCCCTTACACTCACCTTTATCTGGTGAGTCCCCTTTCCTTGTCATTATATTGTCAGCACAATTATTCCCTGTGTGTTTTCTGGTTGTGTGGATCACACACTGTTTATTTCCTGGTTCTTATCTTTTTTCCTCACACCCAAGAATAACACCACAGACACCAAGTCAACTTCAGCATGGATTTTTTTTCTGCCTGGAAGGTAGGTCCCAGTGACACGAGCACAGACATCACAGAAGCGTGAGTTTTCAGCAGCCGGGCAGTGCAGCTGAATGTGTGACATCATCCTCCCATTAGTCCTCAGGGAGCTCATTAGGCCACAGGTTTGTTCCCAGGGGAGGGAGGGGGCCTGCAGGGGGCTGGTGAATTGCTCCTCTAGCAACCGCAGAACCGGAACTGGGACCCAGGGACCACCTCGCCCGTTCATCCTCCCTGTCTCATTAGCTCCTGGCCTCAGGAACAACATTTAATAAGCACTTACCACTTATCCAGGATGGCTTAATACTCTGCTGTTGCCATAGTGAAATTCTGAATGACCTTGAACAAGGGCCCTGAAGACTATGAGGCTGGTCCTGGATGTGCAGCCAGCTGTGCCTTAGAGTGTCATCTGTAAAATGGGAGTAACAGTAATCGCTATCTCCTGGGTCATTGTAATAATTGACTGAACAAGGGGATTGCAGGTAAAGCCCTTTGCACAGTGTCAGGCACATAATGAAAGCTGGAAAGGTGCTGGCTTTTAATATTCCTTTTATCCTCCTTTTCTGTTTGCCGAACTTCTGGGTTTCATATTGAAAAATGGGTAGGAGGGTAATGTTTCTAATGTGATAGTTCCTAACCTAAAGGCTTACCTTTGGAGGACTGGGGACCAAGAACATGAGAACTGTCCAAATCTGTAGGGCCTGGGCTTGGGTCCACACTCTGGAACCAGGGGCCAGCAGAGGAAGATAGACTTTAACCCTAGCCCCAGGCCCCGAGGAGGAGGTTTCAGGGTCACAGAGCCCCGCAGCCAGGCCCAGCCTCTTCCTTTCTCCGTGGAGAAGCAATGCAGCAGCACCAAGGGGACCAAGCCTTCCTCAGATTTCCAAAGGGATTTTCCCAACAATTCCAGGAACTGAGAAATCACAGGGAAGGTCATGGGTAGAGCGAGGTCACTGGCCCAGGTCCAGAAGTGTGGCCACAGATAAGGGGCCTGGCTTCCCTTTCAGGCAGCAGAGTTTAGAGAGGACAGATGACAGCACTGACAATAGAGGGTGGGTCTCCTGCACCCCCACAACAGCTGCCTCTGCCCTGGAGGCAAGGGTGAGGGGCCCAGACACTCTCACTGGCAGTAAAATCTTCACCCTTCAGAACAGAGGGCAAAGGCCTCATGGAGTAGAGAGTCTCTGTCCCTGATTATTGTCATCTTGGTGGATGCAGGTTGGAAGTATTTGTGTTTCTTTTCTAAGGGATCCTATTTTTATTAATTCAATTTATTCAAGCTGAGGCCAGAAAGAGATGGACCAAGTTTTAAGAAGCATCAGTATTGGTTTATTGTGCTTGTATTATACAAGCATCATTGGTAAGATACAAATTCACTTTGAATGCCAACAGGCATCAGCAAGTGTGGATATTAAGTTTAGCACCCTTCACTGGAGGACGCAGACATTGGACAGGGTGGGAGGAAGCCTGGAGCCAGCACCCAGTTATCAGATGGGCACCGTGCACAGTTGACCTCCCTGGGTGTGAGTCCTTGCTCCTGGATAACTCCAAGGCCCAAGAAAGGCTGTCCAAGGCTCTTCCAGTTGTTCAGAGGAAGGGTCCTGAGATCTTAGATCTTAGATCACACTCTCCACACCCATCAGGGCAAGAGCTCACACAGGACACACTAACAATGAACCATTCCGAAAGGAAATTATGAAAACAATTCTATTTACAATAGCACCCAAAAGAATAATACACTTAAGAATAAACTTAACCAAGGAGGACAAAGACGTACACCAAAAAATATAAAACGCTGATGAAAGAAATTAGAGAAGAAAGAAATAAAAGGAAAGACATCCCTCACTCATGAATTGGAAGACTTAATATTGTTAACATGCTAATACTACCCAAGTGATCTACAGATGCAATGGAATTGCTATCAAAATCCCAAAGGTGTTTCTTGCAGAAATAGAAAAATGTATCCTAAAATTCATATGAAAACTTAAGGGGCCCAAAATAGCAAAAACAGTTGGAGGATTCTCACATCCTGATTTCAAAACATAGCTACAGTAATCAAAACATTGTGGTACTGGCATAAAGACAGACATATAAATTAATGGAATAAAATGGGGACCCCATAAATTAACTCTTGAAAATATGGTCAAGTGAATTTCAACAAGGATGCCAAAATCATTTAATGAAAAAAGGGCAGTTTTTCCAGCAAATAGTGTTGGGAAAACTGGATAGCCACAAGCAAAAGAATGAAATTAGAACTTACCTCATACCATATACAAAAATTAATTCAAAAATGGATCAGAGACTTAAACGTATAAAGCTATAAAACTCTTAGAAGAAAACCTAGAACAAAATCTTTGTGACACTGGATTTGGCAATGATGTAACACCAAAAACAGAGGCAGCAAAAGTAAAAATAGATAAATTGGACCATATCAAAATGGAAATGTTTTTGTGCATCACAGGACATATCAACAGAGTGAAAAGGCAGCCCACTGAATGGGAAAAAATATTTGCAAATCTTATATCTAATAAGGGGTTAATATCCAGAATATATAAAGAATTCCTGCAACTGAAAAACAAAAACAACAAAGACAAAAAAATTTAAACATGATCAAAGGAAATGAATAGACATTTCTACAAAGAAGATATACAAATGGCCAATAAGCATGTGAAAAGATGCTCAGCATAGCACTGATCACTGGGCAAATGCAAATCAAAACCGAGTGAGACACTACCTCAAAGCCATTAGGACGGCTGCTTTTAAACAAACAAAAAAACCCAGAAAGTAGCAAGTGAGCTTGTGGGGAAATTGGAACCCTTGAGCACTGTTGGTAGAAATGTAAAATAGTGCCACCACTCTGGGGAACAATATGTTGGTTCTTTAAAAAAAAAAAAAATTAGAATAAAAATAAAATAGAATTGTTATCTAATCCAGCAAATCCACTTCTGAATTATGTACCCCAAAGAATTGACAACTGAGTCTTACAGAGACTCTCCCAAGTTCACAGCAGCATCATCACAATAGCCAAAAGGTGGTATATAAATACAGTGGAGTATCATTCAGCCTTTTCAGGAGAGAAATTTCCTCTTTAAGGAGAGAAATTCTGATATCTGCTACCACATGGGTGAACCGTAAATACATTATGCCGAGTGAAATAAGCCTGTCACAAAAAGGCAAATACTGTATGATTCCACTTATATGAGGCACCCAGGGTAGTCAAATTCGTAGAGAGAGAAAGTAGAATAGGGTGCCAGGGGCTGAGGAAGGGGGAAATGGAGAGTTGTTTAATGGGGACAGGATTTCAGTTTTGCAAGATGAAAATAATTCTGGAGATTGGTTGCGCAGCCATGTAAATGTATGTAACACTTCTGGACTGTACACTTAAAAATGGTCAAGATGGTAAATTTTCTTACATATATTTTAACATAATTTAATTTAAAAATGTGTGATTTTTTTTTAAAAAGTCTGTACAGAAAACCTGTCTTTTAAGGAAATGTGCTGTACTGTCAGTGAGTCAGACCTGGGCTCATGCTCCCACATCGGGGTGGGCAGTTCCTTCTGAGGTCCCATCACCACGGAGAACGTCAGTGTGGAAGGAGGAGGAGGAGGAGGAGGGGGAGGAGGGGAAAGGGTGTGGACCTAGCTCTGGGCTGCAGGCCACGGCCCACTTTGGGACCAGTGTTTGCTTCCCTGTGCTCAGGAGAAGGGGAAAATTGTTGCTCACTCACAGGACACATTCCCTTTACAACAGGGAGCTGCTGGACTTCTAACCTCCCAACCTGGTGCCTCTGGGGGACAGGACAGAAATGCTCCTAACTTCGTGGTCACTATTCCTTAATTGTATGGACATGAATAACAGCAATAGCTATTTTGCATTCATTCTGATGTGCAGAGTTCTGTGCCGAGCAGTATTACGCCCATTCTACAGACTGGAAAGATGAGACTTCAAGGGGCTAAGAAACCTGCCCCAGGACACACAGGAAGCAAGCCTCAGAGGTGGAATGAACCAGGCCTTTGGACTCTGCTCAGGTTATTTCTTGCTGTTTAACAGACCACGCCCAAATCTTAATGACTTAAAACAAAGCCCATTTTGTCATCTCTCTGGGTTGGGTAGGGTGGGGACTCAGCTGGGCCCTTCTCCTGCTGTCTTTCTTGGGGTCTCTGGTGTGGGTTCAGTCCCACGGTGTCTGGGGATGGAGTCTTCTAGAGCTTGGACCAGGTGCAGGGGCCTCACCCACCCTCTGCATGTGGCCTCCTGTGTGGTCTGCCCAGCAGTGTGGCTCAGGGCTCCCAGGGGTGCGTGTTTCAGGAGCGAAGAAGCAGAAGCTGCCTGGTCTCTTGAAGGTGGGCCTGGAGCTGGCCCCGTCTGCTGGTGAGAGTGAGTCAGCATCAGCCCTGATTCCACCGGGGGGCCACACCAGGGCAGGAGCTCTGGGGGTGTGGCTCCTCGGGCCTCTTTGGAAACTACAGATCACAGAGTGTTAACCACACTGTACCTGCAGAGGTGGCATGTGGGTGCCTACATTTGGGGTCATGAGAGCAGGGTTGGCTCACAGGGTGGTGAAGGGAGAGGCCACCTTCTGCTCAGCCTGGTCATTGTCCCATTATTTTCTCCACTCATTGTGCTGAGGAGACAGCTAGGAAGTAGGGAAGTGGCCCCACCAAGGTCAGCACATAAACCCCACCCAGCAAGCCCACCAAGTTCCTTTTCTTAAGACGTGACCCTTTTGAGCAGGAAGATCACCCTTCCAGAGGCGAGCGCACCAGCTCTATGGATATTTGACCTGAAAACATCCAGTGCCCTTTAGGGAGGCTGGGTTCTGTACCTTACCCAGCTGGAACCACCAGCACAAAGCCAAGGAATATGGCAATGTTGGGGGTTTGCTGGGGCCTTAACCCAGCAAAGACTCCAAAGAAACACCCGAGCAGACCTAGGGTCTAGGAAGGACTCTCTCCAGCTCCAGAGCCTGTCTCTGAGAGGAGGTGGCAAGACAGGAAGGGGGAGAAGAAAGGACAAAGGAAAGGGAAGACTGGGATGGGGGTGGTGTTTGGGGCTGAGGTTGGAGAGAGCTTTGAATGCCAGGAACAGCCCAGATCGAGCAAAGACTTGCCCACTGTGCTTGTTCCTACAGCAAGGCTGAGGACAGGCTCACCTCGTTCTCTCTTCTCTGTCTTTTGGGAGGAAAGTTATCCCTTCTTCCTGAGGCTGTGCAGCTGGTCTAATAGGAGGGTCATTACATGTCTTTGTCATCCCTATCGTCTTGCCAGCAGCTCCTCTCAGGAGTTCTGACCTTACCGTGCCTTTGATGTTGAGTTTGGTATCTCAGATTCATATTTCTTTCTGTAGTAGTTGAAGAATTATTTGTCACAGAGTTGAATTGGTTAGACCTGCTTGCAGTTTCTACATCTAACGGAATAATCATAATTTCCAAAGAATTCTTAAGATTCAGAGAGGCAGATGTGCAAAATCAATGTTTAAAATGTCAGAGCAGGTTTGCAAAACTCAATTACAAATATTGCCTGCACCCCCACTGGTCTACTGCAGGCTTCTGGCTGCTGCAGGCCTCCCCTGTCTGGCCTGGGGTCTCTAACTTCCCCACCTAGTTGCTGGGCTTCTCAGGCTCTTCAGGATCCCCCAGCCGAGACTGAGGCCCAACGACCTCCCCTGGGTAGGGAGGGAGAGCTGGGCTGTTAGGATGACATGGCACTGGAGATACCTCTGCAGATGTCCCATTTGTTCCCCGGCAGGTGTGGAACTGGCTTGGATGAGACAAAGGCTTGACTGCTAGAATGTAGCTCATTCTCCAAAAGCTGCCTGATCAAGGATTTCCAAACGCATGGGGTCAAGGGTACCTGTTCTCGTCCAAGGCAACACTATGGGAACCTGAGTCAAGCTAAGGGGAGGACAGGCATGGAACCCCAAGGCCCTCAGGAGATGCCAACAGATATTCTCTGGGTGTGCCTAACAGTGAAGATGACTTCTGAAAAGACAGAAATTCAGACACTAGATTCTTATAGATCCATTCTCATCCTGTTGACTTTATTGATAAATCAGAAATTAAGACACGTTTAGTCAGCTATGAGTATACTAATGTAGAATAGGATATTTGAAATTGAGGGTGACGTAGAAAATAAGACTATGGGGTACATGATTATGTTAGACCCCACCCGCTGAAAAATTCCTTTAATAAGGGATTGATTGAGTGGTATTTTAAAATTTAGAAAACACCTCTCAGCTACAATGGTCACTGCCAGTCACTTATATATTAATACTAATGAGGAAGCACGAACAAGTATTTTCTCTGTGACTTTCACACAGACGTAGTATACTATACATACCACTCTAGACTTCGTTTTTCTCTCTTAACAAAAGTAGGTCACCTCCTTCTTTTAATGCCTTGGAGTGAGGCTACTTTTGTGTGACTGCAGCAGGATGTATCCACCTCTGGCCCCGGTCATTGGATAAAGGGTTTGCTATGATAACTGTGCAAACCTAGATGCACATATGGTCATGCAACAGGAAACATTCCTACATGGGCACCTGTTGGGCAGATGACAGTGGCATTTTTTATTATGAGAGATGCTACCAGTTGCCCTCTGTAAAGGTGGCACTGGTTCACTCCACGGTGTGGGCACACTTTCTGTGTGTCCCAACCTGCCAAGTAAAGCAGGAGCATCTGGTCATACTTTTTATTGCATTTTTCTCTCCTTTTCCTGTGTAGAAGAGCCAATTATTTTTCTATTTCTGTCTCTTTTCCTTGTCCATTTGGCTATGGGGTCTTTGATCTTTTTAATTACTGGTTTATAATAATGAAATAAAGTAATGAAACTATCCCCTTTAAATTTGGTGTGTGATGCAAATATATTTCACACTAAGTCACTTTTTAAATTTTATTCAACTTTTTTTATTTCCTATCTTTATATAGCTAATGCATTAATCTTTCATTTTATGGCCTCTTGTGCCTTAATCATACCTTTGTGTGCCTTATTTCTGTCTTCTTCACTCCAAAACTATTTATTTTTCTAATTCTCTTATATTTCCTTCCAGTAGTTTTATGATATAGCTTTTAGAGGGTTATATTTTACATCCACCCCGGTCAAATTCTGGAGCTCTACTCGGCCTTAGTTTTGTCTTCGTATTTATATGCGCTCTCTCTTTTATTATCTGGTTTACATTTTGTGTTTTGTTTTGGGTGCATGCATTCTTTCTGATTATTTGGACATTTTCAATTCCATTTCCAGTTGATCTTGTTGTTATTTTTGTAACTTTGTTATTCTATGAGAAATGTATCCTTTTTCTATTTCCCTCCATTATCTGATTTTTTTGTTTATTACATTGTTTCTTTAAATTCTTCTGGTGTTTATTTCTGTCCTTTAAATATTACTTGATTTTATCAATTTGAAGAGAATTATTTTGCTCCCCTGGAGTCGGTATAGCACGTCTGAGGTGTTCAGCTTGTAACCAGGCGCTTTCAAAATTGTTTATTAGAAAGGAAAAATCCAAAAACGTATTTCAGAAAATTATTACACTAGGAGGCAGGAGACATTGTGGCATAAACAGAATGACCTAATGTTATTAGCTAAAGCGAGGGAGTGGTACTCAACCTCAGATTTTCCGGGACACAGCGCTGACCTGGCCTCACTTTCCCCAACAGGGTGACTTTGAGAGGCGTCAGGCACACCCCACTCTGGGTCAGCCTAAGCTGAGTGTCATGCATGTGTGACTTGGCCGCAGCCGGTGGTCCCTGGGCATGTCCACATGCTGACCACTTGGCACCCAGGCCTGGTGGCTCTGAGTCAGACCTACCCAATTTCGTCATGGAGCTGTCCCTGTGGCCCTCAGAGCCACCAGGGTGGTAGGGGGAGGTGGGAGGGATTTCGGGAACACTGAGGTAGACCAAGGCCCTGCCCTTTGGGGAAGGCTGCACTTCAGGCAATGAGGCACAGGCTCTGAGGTGCTCACCAGGAGGCGTGGTCCTGGGGATACCCTCCCCTGCCTCTGTCGTGCCTCCTGGGCATCAGCAGCCGACAGATCCGCTCCAGGGACAATGTCTGTCTGTAAATGTTCACTGAGCTTCTGTGTCCTGGGCATTAGGCTTACAAAGACAAATGCCACGTGCCTCTGGTCTCTTGGGGCTCATGGTTAGGCCCACAGTGTTTGCAGAGCAGACACCTAGATAAGCGACAAAAAGGCAAAGCTCTGAAGGGCAGGTCAGAGGGAGGACCCTGACATGGAGATGTTGACTCTGCCTTCAGGGAGAAACTGAGGAGACAGCAAGCAGGTGACCAGCCAGCTTTGGGGTGGGGCTGTTTCCCCAGCCGCCCGCCTTTTTTCCCACTCCAGGTTTTCCAATTTCCCGGCATCTCCTGCTGGAACCTTTTTAGATAGCCTACAAAATAAAAGCACTCTGTGGCCTTGGTCAGTTCAAAAACCCCAGGAGGACTCAGACCCCCCTTCCCTCAAAGTCAGTGGACCCTGCATGCAGCTCAGGAGAGCTGGGAGCAAGGGGCAGACCCCACCCGGAGCAATGCATTCATTCACAGTACATTTATTAAGGACCTGCTCTGATGTGCCAGGGACACAGTGATGAACAGACTGGACTGAGTTCTCCTCTGCGCGGGGCTAGCCTGCTAGCACTCGATTAGACACGAGCATAGTATCGGGTATGTAAATATTATGAACAGAAATGCAAAACGGCGGGGGCTCAAGAGAGACAGGGGCTGATGTTTTGGGTTAAGGTGTCAGGAAAGACCAGAGGAAGTAGCATTTTGGGCTATGGGTGTGGCCAATATGTACAGGAGTGATGGGACAGGTTTGATTGGTCAGCCTCAAAAACGGGCTTCTGATAGGACTTCTTAAAGTAAGTAGCAAAAATTGCTGAGAGAACTGAGTTCCAGGTTCATCAAATCACAGCACTCGTGGTCACAGATAGAGTGAGCGGGCAAGGTGTGGAAAGTCCTTAGCGGAAAGGTCTTAGGTCAGCAGCCTCCAATCCAGGGAGTATGTCAGAGCAGTGTCCCTAGACAGGCTCCGGACCGGCAGGTGCTGTGGTCCAATCTGGACAGGGCAGCCGCCAGCCCCAGGCTGAAGGACACACCAAGGGTGACTTTCCCAGGGATGCTTCTGGCAGGCCAGGGTGCTTAAGGTGAGGACCAGAGGCTCTGTGCAGCGCCTGCTCCTGCTGCTGGCCTGCCACAGCGCACACGGGGCCCCGAAAACATTTGCTAGACAGGACGATGACAGTTATTTCTCTTTTCTCTGTTTCCTGCATCATAGCTTACACTTTAGGAAGAGGCAGCGTCCACACCGGCTCAAAATTCTGTACAGCCGTGATTTTTGTTAATTTTTCGTAGCAAATTGAGCCAATAAAATGTGACCACTCTGAAGGTAATTGGGGTCTTTTGTACCTAGGCAGCACTGATCATGAGTCCCACCTTTCTGTCACCTGTTAAGTAATCACGTCCCTCTAAGCAGTGAGCTGTGTAACAGTCTCATTTTCTTTGCGTATTTCTCTACATTGACTTTTTAAAAATTTAACCATGTATCGTTTAAGAGGCTCCTTTTTTTCCCTAAATGCTAACACTCCTGATTTTTATAAAGTGAAATCCCAAAGCAGGAAAAGCAGTCATCTCTGTGTTGAACAATCAGGAAAACCTCAGATGACTTGGCAGTGTCGAAAGCAAGCCACTTCCCCCCTCCCTTGTTAAAGGAGATTAGGCTGACCTTCAAATCCAGTGTGTGGTGACCCAGGGCTGGCAGCTGATGTTAGGCACCGTGTGGCTGCCTGTCTTTTGATGAAGGACACAGGAGAGGGACCCTCAGAAGGGAGGGAACTCCAGTAACTCACAGTGTTTTGTGGGAATCCTTAAAATAGAAACCTTGAAATAAACATATTTTGAATTATCAGAAAGTTTCCATTGTCCTTGGGATTCTATTATCTGGTAAAAGAACCAATGGAAAAAATCTTTTCTTTCATGAGTTGCAGAACCAAATTTTGATGGTCTAAAAAATTGTAAATTTTTCTATAGAAAACATACAATTTATGGGGATAGAATGATTCTATACACACTGTAGGACAGGTAGGTGGTAAAATTCTAGGAGCTTTGGAGTTCTTAGAAAGTAGGGATGCCCGGGCAAAGTTCTGTTTTCAAGGAAGGAAGGGAGGAAAGGAGGGAAGGAGAAAGACAGGATTACATGTATCTATGCAGACAGATATCATATGTGGGCATGTGTGTATTGGTATGTGTGTATGTGTTTGTGTGTGTGCATGTGCACGTGTATTCCTGCCTGTGTGCATGCATCTTTGAGATGCTGTTCTAACCCTGGAGCCAGCCCTGCTCCACTCTGAACAGCACGCACTGCCCTCCTTCCTGGGCAGGGAGCTGGCCCTGGCTGCAGGGCTAGCTGAAGGGTGGAGAGAGATTTGAGTTGGCAGGTTCACGCCAGACTTTGACAAATTCATCTCTCCTGCTCCCCTGATACCCATCGTATTTCCAGCTTCCTGGCCCTGTGGGAGTCCTGCCTGTCCCAGGGTGGTTTTATAGGAATTTACCCCGAAGAGACCTCACAACTCAATCCTTGAGAAATTTCACTGCCTGGACAGACTGCTGTGCTCCCACAGGCTTGATGCTAACTCGGCCAAACTACTGTCCCCATCCAGGGCCTTCAACGTCAGGCGAGCTCACTCTGGGGACACACTATCCCTGCAGGGCTGGACACCTGCCCTGGTTACCCCGGGCTTCCGACGCCCAGTTCCAGACCACACGGAGGCAGCGTGGGCCTCTCCCCTCCCCTCAGCCCCTCAAGAGATGTGCTCGAGAGCACAGTGACCCATCTGACATGGCATTCCTCTCCTCCAAACAGTGCTGACCAAGGCTGCTCCAAAGAACAAAAGCCCTTTGAGATGTGCTGAGGGAAGCTCAGGAAGTTTTGAAAAACACACCCTTTCTATGCTTGGAGATCCAGCACCGCCCTAGCATCGCTGAGGCTCGCAGGAGATCCCGTGTGCTAAAGTCGCTTTGCCTCGGTACCTCTGCCCCGCACCCTCTTCCCTGGCGCTCCGTGAAAGATGCTGCTGTCACAGGTCCCCGGCGTCCTCTCCAGGCTAGCACAGGCGGCTCTCTGTGGGGTGCTTAGGATGCCCTGTTGGCTGGTCAGAAAGAGTTAGCCTTGAAGGACAGAAAGTTGTTGCCCAGACAACCCAAGTCCCCCCAATATCCAGGGCTCCTCACATCACCAAGCTCACCATCTCTAGGTGGGCCAAAGGTGCCAGACTGCAGGTGGCAGGTACTGAGGGGCCAGGGGATCCAGTAAAGAATGAAAATGTGGGAGAATCAATGTCAGAGCATGACCAAGTGGGCCCCAGGCAGGCGGAGGAAGGCCTCTTTCAGCAAAGAGTCAAATGACAAGAAGGAACCAGCCAAGGGGAGTGCGGGAGGAAAAGGAAGGCCGGGCTGGGAGAACAGCCTATGCAAAGGCTTGGCTTGTTCAAATTAAGAGAAGGAAGCCCAAGCAGCATCAGCCTTGTGAGCAGCGACAGAGGGAATTAGATGGGGTCACGTCAGGCAGCAGAGGCCAGGAAGGGGATGCAGGTTGTCACAAGTGCCATGGCACAGGGCTGTGGGGTTTTAATCGGGAAAGTGAAATGGTATGACTGGTGGTTCAAAAGAGCATCCTGGCTGCCAGGTGGGGGACCCTGGGGGCAAGGAGGGCTCTCAGGAGGCCCCACAGGAGGACAAGCTGATGGTGATGACAGTGACGCATGGAGGATGAGAGTGTGTGCTGTGTGTGTGCTGTCCAGAGCAGGTGACCCCTCCCAGATGGGCACCACTGGAAACATCGAGGCAGGGAAAGGGCCAAGACAGTAGCCCGAAGCCTGGCCAGGCAGGGTCATGGGGCATGGGGTGGGGGCAAGGTGCAGCCATATGGGTCATTTGACTCACATAGCATAGTGTAAAACAAGTAAAGTTAAATTAAAATCCAAGCAAGTACACCTTGCTGAAGAAAACAGCGATGAGAAATGTGCAACTTATTTGTGAAAGTTTTCTGTGAAAATGGCTTTCATAGAGATGGGCAGGTTTGGTTTAATTGAAAAATATGCTTAGGAAAAACATATCTTTAGTGAGAAATGAATAACTATTATCTTATCTATTCAATTATGTATTAAAATGACATACGAAATTGATCACATCTTCTTAGGACAGTTTGAATTACATCCTTAATTCTCTGAACAGCAACAAAGTTCATCTGCAATGAGTCAACTGTTTATTCATTCTAATATATGGCCACCTACTGCAGCATCTGGCATCTATCTAGAGTGTAACAGATGTTTAATTAATGAATGACTGTTACTTGGTGAGTAGCAGCTCTTAGTCCAAGATCTTGAGGAAATATTATAGCTGTACAAGACATGGCCCTTTTTGGAGAATCAAGTTGAGCTCAGCAATTCTGCCAGCTTCTCAGAGTCCAAAACCATTCAGCTAGAAGGCTCCTCGTCAGAGCCAAATCACCCCTGGGCAGAGCCAAGATAAATGCAGTGGAATCTGCCTGAAGTTGTCTGTTCAGACCACACAGATCTGCAGAACCTTCCTCGCAGGACACTGGCAACATGCACCCCAGTGCATCAGGCAATCACTGTGAGGGCGACCCAGGCGTCACTGCCACGTTTCCTGTCCTCCTGTGTGCTGCTCTGTCTGGGAAAGGGCAGTGTCAGAGGCTCAGGAGCCAAGGGCTGGGGTAGGCTGGGGTTTACAGTCACTGAGTATTGGGCTAGAAGAGGGCATGCAGAAAAAAAAACCCAGGAGGCAAACTCTCGGTATGCAAATGCAAAGGCTGAAGAGAAACACAAAGGAAGGACTTTTTGTGGAACTTTGGGAGAAAAACGTCAGTCCTGCCCTTTGTCTGCCTCCCCTCAAGCATCCGACAAGAAATGAACAATTAAAGGCGTCCCCCCATGCAA
>CAUYMX010052517.1:0-20356 GCA_963573855.1 Lepilemur septentrionalis | reverse complement strand
AATATATAGAAAAAATTAGCCGGGCATGGTGGCGCATGCCTGTAGTCCCAGCTACTCGGGAGGCTGAGGCAGGAGGATCGCCTGAGCCCAGGAGTTTGAGGTTGCTGTGAGCTAGGCTGACGCCACGGCACTCTAGCCGGGGCAACAGAGTGAGACTCTGTCTCAAAAAAAAAAAAAAAAATAACTAATAAAATTTTCAAAATAAATAAATAAAAAGTCATTTAAGATGGGCTTGTCCATGATTTGCCTTCCCCAAGTTGGTAAACAACAACAGAATGTTTAAAAGCAAAAGAATATTCAGTTCACAATTTGTGCCTTAACTTTCATGCGTCCGTTTGGTTTGGGTTTGTCACTCGGCTGGAACCGGAGGATTGGATCCGCCTATTTACTGATTCAGTTGGAGCGGTTGGTGACGTGCCTTCCTCGGGGGCCTGTTTCCAGCCCTGCCGAGGAACACTCCATCCAAATAAATAAAGCTGAGGCCAGAATCTTTTCCAATTAGAGGAAAATATTTCCTTTTAAATTGGTTTTGCTGTACTTTTTAAACATGCAAAAAGACCAGTTTGGGGTTTCGGATATCCTTTGGGGTCCTTTCACTGTTTCAGACTCACGCAGCTGTGTAAAAAACATAAAAGGAAGTTAAATCAAGACTCTTGGAGCGGGGAGATGTGATTAATTGCTGGCCTTTTTAAAGACGAGTCACTATGCAAAGCTAAGTAATAAATTAATAATGCCCCAGCTCGGGAGTTAACAAAGCCGGCTTGCCTAAGAGGCAGAGGATGATAATTTGGAAAGGCCTTTGCAGGCAAAATGTCTCAGCCAGGCCTCGGGAGATAAACCGATTTGGAATAACGTCCACCATGACAGCCCTTGCTGATGACTACAAGAAATCTAACGAATCGGTCTCAGACCCTGGAGCTAATTCCAGGTTAGATTAGAAAGAAGACATTTTCTTTTGACCCGCACAGAGTCTGGGCAGGGAGGGAGAGCTATTTTGTGGCGGCGATAGGGAGATGGTAGGCAGGGGCTCCCACAAAAGCCTAAATGGTCTGGGCCAGCATCCTAAGCATGGTGCTCATGGCCCAGGAGTCTTGGAGCAAGCGCTATGAAAAGCAAAACGGGTCGGAGGCTAGTAGAGGGGGCTGGCGTGCTGCAGGGCTCTGCCGAGCAGTTTGCAGCGGGTTGGTGGATCTGCGTGGCCTCCCGGAAGCCTGCAGGGCAGCCCAGCCCGACCCCACCGACCCCTCAGTGGGGATCGTGCCCTCTGTGCCCAGGCTGGGTCAGCAAGGCCGCAGAGAGCCTGCACCCCGCCCGCAAGAGACCTGGAGGGACTTGCATTTCACTCACTGCATCTGCCTGTTTTCCTCCCATGGACCAAGGAGAAACAAAATTGCGTTCCGACTTGGGGTCCCAGGCCTCGTCGCCTCCCTCTAGCTGCTCATTGCCGGAGGTCGGTTTGCGCGCATCCCAGACGCTGAACACGTCTGTGCCTCGGTTACTCACAGCGCTGTCATGGGGTTCAGCGTTTGTAAAATGCTTAGCACACGGCTGGCACATGGTAAGGCCCATAAAGGCGTTTCTCAAAGAAATAAGTCACAGAGACTGATAAGATCTGCTTACTGCAGGCGTCTGCTGCTCCAGCCGGGGACCGGAGGCCAGGCTCAGGCCCGTGGTGCCCAGGGACGCAGCAATGGCCTGGCCGGGCCTCTCGCTGTGTGGCTGAGCAGAACGAGCCCAGAGCTCTGCAGAAAGAGCACAGTTCTCAGCTTTGGACAGCAGACTGAAGGCACTTTGAGCTCCCACCTGTTTCTTCCCTGCCCCCTCCCCCCAGCCCACTTGGGATTCTTTTTCTACCGATGTCTTGGCTCCAGTTTGCCAAGATTTCCAAGTTCTCACTGTGTCTTGCTCTATCCCAACAGCACCAACTGCAACGATGTTAACAGGTAACGTTTCTCAGCTCCGGATTTTTTACCGGTGAGAAAGATGCGAACCCAGAACAAGCCAAGCCCCAGCCCCCTGGGGGCTCCTGATGGACATTTTCCTTCCCTTCCTCGGAGCCTCAGGCTGGAGGCAACACTATTCATCATTTC
Organism: Lepilemur septentrionalis; assembly: GCA_963573855.1. Classification (NCBI taxonomy): domain Eukaryota; kingdom Metazoa; phylum Chordata; class Mammalia; order Primates; family Lepilemuridae; genus Lepilemur; species Lepilemur septentrionalis. The sequence goes on along the minus strand of CAUYMX010052517.1, from coordinate 18,266 downwards.
TTTGGCTGCAGATTGTGCAAGATGATGGTTTCCATTTTCAGGAAAAAAGGACTTCTCTTTACAATTTGTAATATGAAATGGCAGATCCTCCCCTCCCCTTCCTGTCTCTCTCTTTCTCCCTCTTTTTCTTTCTCTCTCTCTCTCTCCCTCTCTCCGTGTTTTTCAGTATCTTCTGAGATTAGCGCTTAAAAATACAGGCTCTGGAGATAAACAACCTGATCTGGGATCCTTGTTCCATCACTTAATAGCTATGTAGTCTTTGGGAAGAAACTTGGCCTTTCTGTACGTTGGCTCCGACATCTCAGAAGTGGCGATAATGATGCTGCACCTATCGTACAGAGTAGTTTTAAGTATTAAAACATAATATGTAAGAGCTCATAAGCATGCTTAGTATAAGGTAAGTACAATATAGGTGTTCAGTATTATATTACTGCAACCACTACCACTGATGCTATTACAAGCTAGCATTATTGAGCACATGCTATTTATTATGTGCCTCATATTTAACTATACTAAGCTCTTTAAAAACACTAGTCCCCTTAATCCTCATTATATCCTAAGAGGTGGTTGAAAAAAAAAAAAACCCCAGATTTTGAGTGCTATGTGGCAGGCACTTTTTTATAAGCACTTTACTCTGATTTTATTATTTAATTTTCACAACAAGCCTATAAGGTAGTTACCATTAAGGCACATCCATCACAGATGGTGAAACTGAGGCTTAAATGTGTTGCCTAAAGGCAAGACTTGAATTCAGGTCAGTCTAAACGTGTGGTTCTCAGACGTCAGTGTGTGCCAGAATCACCTGGCGGGCTTGTTAAAACACAAATTGCTGGACCCTCCAGAGTCTCTGATTTTTGGTGGGGTCTGAGAATTTGCATTTCCGGTAAGTTCTCAGGTGATGTTGACACTGCTGGTCTGGGGGTCATAGTTTGAGATTCACTGTCTTAGTGGTAGGTGCTGTTTCATCCTTAGAATGGGCACCCTATTCATTAGCCCCATTTTACAGATGAGGAAAACTGAGACTCAGAGAGAAAGCAACGCACAAACTCATTTAAGAGTTTTAAGAACTTGAGTCAAAGCACATACACAAAAACTTTGTTCACCTATATCAAGCCTGTCCCTTTGTTTTGCTTTTGGCAAGAACCTAACACATCACCCAAAACGCCCCAGTGACTACTGGACGAGGATGAAATTCATTGCTGGTCTTTTCTCAATTCTTCCCTACTGCGCTCCCCCAACTCCTGCCCAACCACCACCCAAATTTCATTATTTCCACTCTCTTTCTTCAGCAAATGTTTGTTTGAACAAATAAAAACCTTCTGGTTGTATTTGCCAAGTTGTGGCGGCTGAGCCGGGGAGAGAGAGGCCAGCGCTGAGAAGCCAAGGTACAAAGTCAATCTTTATGTGTCATTTAAAATCTGGTCTGTGCCTGCGTCAGAAGTTTGCACAAATCTCTGAGTCAATTTTGTTGATTCGGGCCCTTTTTAGAGAATAAACAACACATCTTCAAATAGGAGCTTCACTGGGGTTCATTTTTCAGCGACAAGGGTCCACCTTATCTCGAGTGCCGCTGTTCCTAAAATCATAAGCATATGTCCTGCCACTACGGAAAATTAATTTGTTGCGACAACAAGCTGGCACGGAGGAGGGCAGTGTGCAAAACAGGAAACCGTGGTGACTGCTTCCATGTTTCTGCGGGAGACAAATTACTTTGCATTTTTTCGCTAGGAGCGAAAATACCAACTGCAGAAGTTAGTATTCTATTTCCCAGACTTCTAAAAGCCTAATTGGTCTCCCTATGTCAGATTATAATATTTCTTCCAGCCCTTTAAGTCTGCTGCAAGATTAGGGTGGGGGGAAAACAGAATAATTGAGTTTTCCTTCGAATGAGATGACTCCCCGTGAAAATGCGCAGACTCCGTCTCTGGGCTGCTTGGCTGTCACCTTGACTCGTTCACGGCCCTTGTCAGGGCCTCTCATCCTCCCAACCCAAACCCCACCCCCCCCGGCCCTCACCCCGACAATGCAAAAGCCCCACATCACTTCCCTGTGAGCCTAAAGATTATTCTAGAGCTCCTGGTTTGTTTTGGAATATCCCAGGAGAAGGTGCACATGAGCCTTTCAAGAGGACGCAAGGAGCTCATTCAGCATTGTTGAATGCATGGAACTTTCCTGGGAGGGGGAAATGAACTGAATGTGTGTGCACACCCCAGATTCATATGCTGGAACCCTCCCTGCTAAGGTGGCGGTGGTAGGAGGTGGGGCCTTTAGAGGTCATTAGATCATGAGGGGGGAGCCCGTATGAGTGGAATTAGGTCCCCTATGCAGAGGCCGTAGGGAGCGAGCTAGTCTTTCCCGCCATGGGAGGACACGGCTGGAAGGCGCCATCTGTGAACCAGGAACGGTCCTCACTAGACACCGGAACTGCGGGCGCCTTGATCTTGGACTTCCCGGCCACCGGACCTGTGAGAAATACAATTTTGTTATTGACAAGCCCCCCAGTCCGTGGCAGGGTTTTTTGTCTGTTTTCTTCACTCTGCGTCCCAACACCTAAGACGAAGCCAGGCTCATTCTTGGTGCTCACTCAAAATTCACTGGATTAAGGAATCAACAGATGACAATGGACATTTGCAGTGGCTGCCTGTCTGCAGGTCTCTTTCTGGTAGGAGCACCTTGGGCTTTCTGTGGGGAGCCTCTCCTTTCCCCTCTTGTTGCACGTGGCTCAGGTAGACCTGATCTGTCCCCAGCTGCAAGAGACTGAGTGTCTGTCCCTGGCCTGCACCACGGGCCACAGGGGTTCCGAGATGACGTGATCAAGCGAGAGTCCAGTGAGGGTCAATCTGGAGGCTCGTATGAGAACTCAGGGGAGAAGGAGTTTTTCCCGCTGAAACTGCCACCTCTAAAGGTCATGTGAGCCAGGAGCTTTTGGGGTTCCTTGCACAGAGAGGTCCTGCCCAGGAGTTGACACAACCCAGAGAAAAGCAGAGACGAGCGATGGAAAGAGAGACCGGGTTCTCCATGTTGCTATTAAGCCCTTGGGTCTGACGGACACCTGGGGCCCAAAGTCCTGGAAGTTTTAATCGTATGACCCAATAAATCCTCTTAAGCCAATTGAGTTTCCGGAAATCTACTGTTTAAAAACAATAATAAAATAAAGAAATAAATTGAGGAAATGTCAGTAAGTTTACCATTCTGGCAACTGTGGTTTCTATTAAAATGTGTCAGTACTTGACTAGTGCTAGTCAAGAATCAGGGTGCTCTTTCAAAGAGACCCCAAAATACGACAACTTAAATAAGATGGGCACTTTCTCCCCATGCAGAAGCCTGGGAGGCGGTCCAGGGCTTTCACCGGGACTTAGCTAGGATATGGTCTTGTTACTTTGTCATCCTCAAAGTGCAGCTTCCCTTCATGGTCGAGCTCATGCCATCATGTGTCTCCCCATGAGCTGGAAGGAAAAAGGGAGGAAGAGGAAGGTGGGTACAGACCCTTTAAAAGTGCCATCAGCTTGGAGAAAGGTCCAGGTGAGTAGATCATTAAAGAAGCCAAATACAATCCATCCTTCCTTTCCTTCCCTCCTTCCCTCCTTCTTCCTTCCTTCCTTCCTTCCTTCCTTCCTTCCTTCCTTCCTTCCCTCCCTCCCTCCCTCCCTCCCTCTATAAGCATTTATTGAACACCCACTATATACTAGGTACAGTGTTGAGTGCTGTATTGTTGAGTTGAGTGCTGCATTAATATTTGAAAGGGAGGAAGGGAGGAAAGAATGCAGAAGAGAAACTGAGCAAGAAGCAGACATAGATAGGCAGAAACGTTTTACAGAAATACGAGCATGTTGTGCTATTTTTCAATCAAATAGGTCAATATTACTTGATTAACATTAGAAAAGTAAAACCAAAGTCAAGTGGAAGAAACTTCTGCCCTTTAGCTAAAATGTTCTCTACCACAGAGATATTATTTCCTCAAAATTCCCTTTTGGGGAAATAAGATTAAAAAGAGATATTAGGAAAAATGTTAAAAGGTCGGCGTTCTTATTTTTTCAGCAACGTGTTTCAGTTTTAAGCAGTACTGAATGACTCCCGGATACGAAGGGTGAGTAAATCTTTAGACTTGAACTTTCTCCCGTCTCTGCACTCTCCCCTCCCGGTTTTGGCTCCGTTGCTATTTTGACAATGGCATTGTTTATAATATTCACATTCTGTCGTGGAAACATCACTCCCATAATTGCTTCATATCATCAGTTCCCTCTTCAAATGAACTACATGTTCACGAGAAGTCTTTTTTTTACCCCAGCCTGTCTACTTACTCCCAAATACTTTATTTTTATACCAGTGACTTAATTTTCCTCAAGAAGGACCCATGGGTGTGGATTCCCAGAGTCCTGTCATGGGTCAGGGTATTTATCTGTGACTTTTATACTGGAGCTCGTTCTGGACTGGTGAAAGAGTCCTGAGTCACACTTGCCCTTGGAAATTCTAGAAGGTGCCTCAGTGTATCCTGGCGTTGGAGATCGACGATCAAAGTCAAAGCCCAACCTGCCCAGCTTGCCTGACTTTTTCAGTCCTGCGCCGAAGGGCTTTGTGTTAAGTCCTCGAAGTCCAGTAAGTCGGTCTCAGAGAGGCTCCCTGAGTGTCCGTGTTTCTTGGGCCACGGCGTGCGGGCTCGTTCAGTCCGCGGATCTATTTCTGCATTGGTCGGAGCAATTTTGCTGTTTCCTGTCTTTGAGTAGGTAGTCTGTCCTGTTTGTAGACTCTCTGCATTAGCAGCAAGTAGACTCACATCGCTTTGTGTTTTTCACGTGCATTTCACGGTGAAATCTCAAGCATCTTTTCGTGTCTGTAATTTTATCCTGAACTGTGCCCATTCGGTTGTTCGCTATTTTTATCTATTGGTCGGTCCCGTAATGATGTTGTGTTTTGGTCTTTCGCTTATTTCTATAGGACAATAAATATCCACCTTTCCAGATCATTCTCTGGTTTCATCGTTTCTTCTTTGGACCCCAGGGTGTTGAATTCACTGTTCTGTAACCCGAAGAACTCAGGGCCAACAATACACCCTGTTAGTTTGCTTCTTGGCACATTTGGTGCTTTTGATGAAAATTCTCAATATTTTGGTAATTCAAGGCCTCCAGGGGTGAGCACAGGGTTAGAAACTGTACTTTTAAAAAAAATCCCTCCTCCCTTTCTTTGCCCTTCACCCTGTGAAGTCTGTGATATTAGACTGCACCCATTTCCTTGTTCACTTGCTGCTGCTGATTTTTGGCTGGTTTTCGTTATTTTTATTCATATTTTAGATATTGAGCTGGGAAGAGTCCCTATTTTGCCTTCATTCTGCCATCTTTCTTCAGAAATCTATGTTATTTATTTTTATTTTCCCTTATTATAAAGTCAGGAAACAGTGACCTCCATTATTTAAAGAAGAAAATCATGAGATCATATATAGAGAGTTCATCAAAAACTTTACTATGCAAACCTTATTTTTAAAAGATAAAATTACAGAATCTTGGCCGGGCGCGGTGGCTCAGGCCTGTAATCCCAGCACTCTGGGAGGCTGAGGTGGGAGGATCGCTTGAGGTCAGGAGTTGGAGACCAGCCTGAGCAAGAGCGAGACCCCGTCTCTGCTAAAAATAGAAAAATTAGCCAGGCGTCGTGAAACATGCCTGTAGTCCCAGCTACTCGGGAGGCTGAGGCAGGAGGACCATTTGAGCCCAGGAGTCTGAGGTTGCTGTGAGCTAGGCTGATGCCACGGCACTCTAGCCTGGGCAACAGAGTGAGACTCTGTTTAAAAAAAAAAAAAACAAAACTATAGAATCTTAAGGTTGGAATAGACCGAGGATCTTGTGTTTTAATTTCATACTCAACTCAGAAATCCACCTGCATTCCTGGTGATGGCCTCTGCTGCTCTCCATGACAGGGACCTCACTTCTTGACAAAGCTCATCACCCAGTGGATGCGCAGCTCTGAGAGTCCGTAATTATCTGTCTATATTGAGGCCGAATGTGCTTTCCTGAACTTCAGCCTACAGTTTCTGGTTCTGCTCTGCTTAGCAGGTGGCGTGATGGGCAGCATTCAACATTGTCTTGATGTACAGACGCTGACATCTTGCAAAGAGAAAATAAAAACGAAATGATTCAGGGTGTTTATATAGGAACCATACAGATCACGATAATTGGTGTGAACCATTTTTTTTATTTGTACCCAAAACCGCGAAGAAGAAAAAGAAGAATTTTAACTGTAAAAACGCCCGATTAGCTTTGTAGCGAGTGTTTGTCTGAACTTAACTGAATCCTGCAAAATTCTTGTTCAAAGCGCATACACAGTTGCTCCTAGAAATGTTGGCAACCTTTTAAAAAAAAATTAAATGTAGTGTTGCTGGTATCTGGCTATTATCGCCTCTCTGCGCCTCTCACGCTGCCAAATAAGCACTTGTTGAGTGAGAAACGTACTTTCCAGTGTTCAGACCACTTCTCAGGAGGAAATAGCCCAAGTGCCGCTTCCTGATCCGCACACGCCCGCTCGGCCATGCCAAACAACCCGTTTAGAAATACTGTTTGCACAAGTAACTGTTCTTGTAGCCAAACGTTTTGAAAATACTTCTAAAGAAAAAAAAAAAATCTTTTCAAGAATGCCGATTCTAGCCTGTAACAGAAACATATTTAAATTCTGCAAACATTTTTGCATTTTGCATCAGCTCGAGTTTCCCTGGAAGATGCTTAGGAGCTTGCCAGGGTCTTTTGTTCTCCTTTTGAGAGTGAAGGTTCTGGCATCAGAAGCTGCTAATGAAATGACATGTGCCTTCAGTACTGGTTGCTTAGGAATTAGGTAAGAGGCAGATGACTGGGGGAGGGGTGGTGTGAACATCCAAGGTGGTAAAGGCCAGGAGACCCCTGCCCCCTCCCAGGCCACCTCCCCCTCCATGGGAGGCCAAGGAGCTCTGCCCAGTCTTCTCACGGCCTCTATCTTGAAGGGTGACATCTCTCGGGGCCTCCATATTGAAGGGTGACATCTCTCGGGGTGGAGAAGCCCTTGAGACCCTTCTGGGGTGGGGGTTGATTTTTTAGATCAGCACACAAACTAACTCATCCCCATCCAATTCCACATTTCAAAGAGACTTTCTTAGAATTTTAATTTTCCCCCCTCTAGTCCTGGTCAACATTCTTTTTCCTCATTCTCCTGCCCTTTTCTACTTCTGGGACGGGGCAGATTTATCCTGATGGGCTTTTGCGCCCCTAACCCTGCTCTTGTGCGTGACAGCTTAGAGAAGACAGGTGTCTTCTCCAGCCCCAGGCCTTTCCCTGAAACTTGCAAGGGCGATGATTTCCTAGAGCACACCGCGGGCCCTTTGCGGCATCATGTCATCTTGTCCTCTTGGTGACCCCCCAAGGTAGGCTCCAGTGCTGCCTCCATTTCACACACTGGGGAACGAATGGTTAAAAGGTTGCCCATCTAGGAAGCAGAAGAATTAGAGTTTAAATCTAGACAGTCCGATTCTAGAGTCTGTGGTCTTCAACCCCACATGGTGCTGTGTCCTACAGAGCTTTGCTGCCGTGTGCAGATGAGCAGAGAGGGCACATCAAACGCGTCACAGCTCCGCCACGCTTTCCTGGTAACTCACCCAAGTGATCATCTCCAATGTGCATCCTGTGAGCACCTCACAGGGCGCTTGCTACTCTAGGGGATAAAAGTGGCCGAGGAAGATGTCTGTGGGTGACACGTGACACTGGTGTCGTCTTACATGGGGTCCCCCAGGCCTGATGGGATTTCCATGTCGGGCAACGTGGTGGATTGCATTACACGAATCCCTCCTGCTATGAAACACCTGGAAAAGCAGTATAAACCAGAGCTAGCATCCCTGTAAATGTTCAGTTGAGCCCAAAAGGAAAAAAAAAAGAGAAAATCCCAGAGGCCAAAAATGAGATGGAAACCAAAAACCAGAGTAAAACCTGCAAACCAAAGCTGGGGCTGCCTGGGGGGTTTGATGATCTCCCAAGGAGCTGGTCTGGGACAGAAGGAAAAATTGACATCTCACATAAAGCTGCTACCCTTAGTGAAAGGGAAAAAGGGAACAAAGCCCTCCCTCCCCCAGTAAGACCAATGGAAATGACAGGGAAGCTTGCACTCCTTGGAGTGAGCTCTGAGTGGAAAAACATTCTGAAACCCCAGGCCTGCCTGTGCAGCTTTGGGGGTCACCATTGCACTCCCAATATGGTGCTGGAGACCTCCAGATGTTGTGATAAATTAGCATAGAAACAGTTCTTAGATGTTCCTGAAATTCCTGGTAAAAGCAGCACGGAAGAGATGCCTCAAACTCAGACACCAGGATTCCCAACGTTTAACACCTCGTAAGATGAATGCACAATACAGGATTTTTTATCAATCAAACCCCAAACTCATGAGCCGATGGCAGCGGGCCTATCAATGAAAACAGAAACCGTCTCGAAACTCAGATATAGCGTAGAGACTATAAAATAAGAACATTTAAAGTGATTAAGGTAAGAAAGAAGTAACGAGAGAAAAAGAAACCACCAAGAAGACTGAGCAGATTGTAGTAAACAGAACGCTGAGAAATAAACAATGTAGTCAGTCATTAGAGTTAAAAATTCAAGCACAGCTAAAGAGAGAACCAGTGGAGGCGCTGATCCGGCTCTCCCTTATGTCCGAGACAGAAAGAAGCAAGAAAAACCCCAGAAGGCAGCACAGGGAAACAGCACGATCCTGGGAAAGCAGCCTTGGCCTTTTACTGGAAACAATGGACAAGAGTTGCTCTTTCTACCCTGGAGCTGCTCCGTCCGGAAACATCTTCTGCAAAGGGCCAGATAATGATCACTTTCAGCTTTGCTGACCACACATCTCTACCTCTGTCTCATAGTCTTCCTTGCATTTTTAATAACCCTTTAAAAATGTAAACATTTCAGGTCACAGGCTGTACAAAAACAAGTCTTGGATAGGATTTGGCCCAAGGGCTACAGTCTGTGGCTCCTTCCCCAAGCGGTAAGCCCGTAGAAGCCACTCGGGGGCACGTTCTACCGCAGAGGCTTGGTCTGCCTGAGAACGAAAGCTCTCGGAGAAGCCTCTGCCTGGAGGAGGAGAAGGGGAACACAGACTCCCGGTGACATGAGCTGCGTGTCCGGATCCACCGTCTACAAAGACCCGACCCAGGAATTTCTAGTTACGCGAGCCAATAAATGCTCTTTTTTCCAAAAGCCAATTTGCTGTGGTTTTATGCCACTTGTAAACAAAAGAGCAACAGGAATGTTTAGCAAGGTGCTTGAAGCTCACTTGAAAAGAATCTCTACATCCTTTATGTGTGATCATCTGCCTGCCTTAATGTTACCTAAATTGCAACCGCTATTGTTTAGGAATTACTTAGATAGTTACACAGAAATGACAGGGAAATGGGTAACTCAGGCTGCCACTAAGCATTTCTGCAGGCGGAGACAGAGGGACAAAGGAGAGCGTGGCCAGTGTCCCTGACACGGCTTTGTCGGTTTCTGTTTCCTTTCTTCCCAATCCCAACTCCTCCAACCTGTGTTCCTCTGTTCCATCCCCACCACTCCCCACGTGGCTGTCCCTCCCTAAAGACACCATGCCCTCCGGACTGCCACACCCAACAAATATTTATCAGAACCATCTCATGCCGACCACAGCACTGCTCATGTGTACGGGGGGTGGACGTTGGGAACCCGTTAGGCAGAGAGCTCAGGAGCAGATGAGTTATCCCAATAGTTTCCCCTTCTTACTTAATAACTGAGCTCCACGCAATGTGCCGGGTTGGAGAAACAATTATATTTGCCAGCCTCTCTTCTAGTGAGGTGTGGCCGTGTCACGAACCCAGGCCAGCAGACTGTGGACGGCAGGTTGTCGGATGGGGCTTCAGGAAAAGGTTTTAGAAGAGGTATACCTTTTTGTCCTTCTCTCCTTTCACCTTTCATCCTTCTGGAATGCAGACACGATGGCTGAATCTCCGCAACTATCTTAAGCCAAGAGTCAAAGAGGACAGAGAAGAAAGACGGAAGGACGGGGAGGGGGGAGTCGCCATGGCGCACGGGACCACCCTCTCAGCCTGGTGTGCCCACCTCGGGATTTCTGCTTGCAAGAAAAATAGGTTTCATATGCTTCATCTGCTACATCTTGGGTTGTCTATCATATGCAATCAAACCTAACCCTAAGTGAGAAAGCACCTGATTGAACATGGAGAGCAGGGCGGTAGTATTAACAGGCCCCAGTCTGGGGGTACACCGCTGGAAAGGGGCGGAGCAAGGAACTGGACACACAGTGGCAGAAACAGGCGGGCAGGTGTCAAGGACGTATTGAATGTCCCGGGTGCTATTCTAAGTGCTTTACACGACATGTTAACTCATTGAAGGCTAACAACCACTCTGTGAAGACACTGTTCTATAAGCATCATACAGACGGGAAAAGTAAGGCACAGAGAGAAGGAGTAACTTACTCAAGGCCTCCCAGCTAGTACGTGGTAGAACCACAAGTCACGCAGCTGGTCGGTCCTGGAGCGCGTGACCTCCGCACCGGGCTGCCTTCGTGCTGGTCCGACCCACCATGCCTAGCACGCTCCTGGCTCTCCCTCCCACTTCTTGGTCTCCAGCCACAGTGCCTTCTTTTGTCCTTGAAAATGCCAAGGCTCTTCCGAACAGATTGGATTCAAGTTTTAGACAAACCATACCCTAGTTGCTTGATCTTGGGCCCAGTGATTTAACCACCTTGTTCATCTTTAAAATGGACACGATCACACTGATCTCACTGGGTTTTGTGAAAAACAATGAAATTTCCAGTTGAGTGCCAGGACACAGTAAATGGTCCCTGTGAACCCAAGAAGAACCTGTTCAAGTTGACTTACAGGTTGAGTCTCTTCCTGCCCTGAGACCTGCCTCAGCTTCTCCTGTTGGTTACCCACTCCACCCGGCAGGCCCAGCAAAGCATTTTTAAAACTAAGATGTTCCTGATAAACACTTTAATAAATTTCTTGGTGTTTTAATGTAGTGGACAAATGATTCCTATTTTTTAATAGGAATTTTTTTTTCTTTCAAAGAATCTCCATAGACATTATTGAAACAAACAAACAAACAAACAAAAAATCAGCAGGACATATGTACTATTAACCAGCTATAAATCTGGAAGAGATTCACAATTCAGAAAGAAGGCTTTGATTTCTTTTAAAAGCATATTTAATCATGTTTTAAAGCAAGATGAAAAACCACAAATCTATTTAGACATCCCAAACAGCGAAGAAATAACATTTTATCAAAATTCTGTAAACTTACTCACATTGAAAGAAATTGTCCCTAAGTGGTGCTGACAATCCTTTCTGAGATATGAATCTGGAAACACTGTGTGTTTTTTGAATTATACTTTGGAAGCATGGAGTGTGCTCAATGAAATTCCAGGATTAAGCCACTCTAGTTTTGCCATAGGCACTGGTTCAGCCAAAACTCCTCCCTTCTTTCCTTTTGAGCGAAGAAGCCACCCTACTCATCAACCTCCCCCTACACACACACAGAGTCAGGTAAAACCAATGGCCATAATACATCAAAACAGTCACAGTTAATCCAATAGATTCTTATTTCTGTTCCCTGCCTCTGTTTTTCCCTCCCAAATGGAAGGAAAACATCTCATTTACCACCTGGAACATCTCCCAAATGAGCCCAGGTGCAGAGAAGCTCTTGATTTAGGGACAGGAGGTTCCTGGCTCTTCATGCCCGTAAGTCCAGGCTGTTCTGCCGTCTCCTGCAGGATGCCAAGATAACTGTGTGCCACTGATCTCCACAAATGCCAATACTGCAGTGGGTTGACATTTTCCGTGTAGTCATCATATAACAAATGATTTACCTAGAAAGAGGCACAGTCTTCCAGTGAGATGACATTTCATTATTCTTCTTGGCTTAGAGAGAGATGCTGTCAAACAAATTAGCTCCAAAATCTCTGATTTTACGTGCATAATAAATACTTTTTAAATTTAGTTTTCTAAAGATAGAATTCACTTACATAAAACTCATCCTTTTAACTTGCAAACTCTAGTGGCTTTTTAGTATATTCACAGATTTGTACAACCATCACTGCTCTGTTTCCAGAACATTTTTTATCACCCCTAAAAGAAACACCGTGCCCACTAGTTTGCCAGCCTTAGGCAATCTCTGATCTACTTTCTGTCTCTAGAGATTTGCCTTTTCTTGACATTTCATATAAATGGGATTATATAGCCTGTGGGCTTCTATGTCTGGCTTCTTTCACTTAACAGTGTTTTTTAGGATTCTAGATGGCAGTTTTTGATGATACATTGAATTCCTCTTCTACCAGCACTGACGGTTATATTTTGAGTGCCTCCCTACGGTGAAGTGCTTTACATGTATAATCTCACTTCAACAGAGGAATGAGGCACATAGGATTATATCCATTTTACAGATGGGGAATTGAAGTCCATAGAGAAGTCAAGTCCCTTGCCCAAGATCAAACAGCTAATAAGAGATTTCAATCCTGATTTGTTTGACTCGAAAGCCTGTGATGTCAACCTACAGGCTCCAATGTCAGAATTTTTAGAGAGGAGTCCTGATTTTGCTGACCCTTCCAATGGCTTCTTTTAAACAGGCAAAAGTGTATTCCTAAGATGCTTGAGAGTTCTGGCAATTCCCTAGGGGCTGGATGTGTCTGTGAAATGTAGCCCGGCTGGGTCAGCAGGCTGAATACCAGTGAGTGGTGGCTAGAAATGTAAGGCCCCAGGAATTTCAGGATCTTTAAGGAGGATGACCCCAGAGCCATAGTGCCCAGCAGACCACATGTGCAAAGACAGAGCTTGGGGTGTCTGGTTCGAGCTTGGATGACATCCCCATTTTGGTCTCTAATTGATGGGCTAATAAATCAGATTGTTCACATCATAGTAAATAAATCAGTTTATTCACAGAAACTGGTCTTCTTGACAAACATTGGAGAAATATAAAAGAAGGGTCACCTTGCTCACCACTATACTGCCATAGCAAGGTCTAGCCCTAGAGCCTGGACACGAGAGAGTGTGTTCTGAAGACGTCAGAGAGGGACAGGACATCCGATCAGAGATCCATCGTGCACCGCCGACTTTTATGTTTTTCCCAGATGAAATGACAGAAATGACAGCTGAGATTTACAGTTCCCTCTTTAATCTCATTTCAACCGCTTGTTTTCTCTCCTACCTTGACATGCTGAGGGCCCAAATGGCCAGGGAGTGACTAGCCTCCCTTCTCCTCGGTTCCAGCCCCCCAAGCCCCGGAGGTCGCGATCTCCATGCTCCGTGACATGGTTGGAAGTGGGATATACGGGGCCGGAGAAGGAGCAAGACGGAGGGTCTGAGTAATTCTTACTTGAAACAGGACCCTGGATGCATTTTGGATGCAGGTGCAGAGGAAATGGTTTTTAAATGATGACGAATTATTAGTCACATGGCTAAAATGAAGCCAGCCAACCTCCAACGCTCAGATCGTCAGACAGGTTCAATTTGGGGCTTGAGTTGAATCCCTTAAAGGGGAACAGGGAGCAGCATTCTCCCCCCACTCCAAAGGGACGCCTGTCCATCTGCCTGGCTCTCGCTGTCTTTCCTGCTGCTTCTGGTAGCAGGAGCCCTTGTTTCAGCTCAGCCCGGGTCTCCTCTGACACCTCACTGTGACAGCCCTCACTCCAGGACTGGGGTCAGACAAAAGCGTATCTGCAACCCTGCTCCGCTGACTCCTCGGTGGGAGGCAAATTGCTTAACCTCTCTGAGCGTGTGTGTTTCCTCATTTGTTCAATGGGAAGGTTAATACCTCTTAGGGGTCTTATGAGGACTAAATGAAATTTCTATGCAAAATTTTCTTAAGTTTAGTTCAATCATACCTTTTCTGGATTTCCTTTAAATGTTACAGAAATAAAAAATATAGCTCAGAAAATATATAAGGCACTTAGCAGAGTGTTTGACATGTAGTCAGTCCCAGTAAGCATTAGCTACTAGTTTTACAAATTCCTCCCAGATATTTGGAAGTACGTCCCAGTGGGAGGTTGCATGTCATTATCGTAGCGTGCAGAGCACACACGTGGTTTAGAGGGGCCGGGAAAGGGCAGAAATGTGAGCTCTCTCCTGTAGGTGCTGTCTGATACAAGCACTGTATCTGAGTGGGAAAACCTTTTGGAGGGCTTGGAAATTAACATGATTTTGTCTTTAGCTCATGAGATCTCTTCCTCTTGGTGGAGGAAGGAGGAAGGCATGAGGAGCCCGAACAAGGATGAGCTGAGGCTAGAGGGGAAGACAAAGACCAACTTAACTTAGGACAGCTGGGATCCAGAGAGCAGGAGCCGGTCCCCATGGGGATGGGAGCGGGAGACTGCCATGGCCACTGGAGCCCCATGGCTCCTGGAAGCCGGGTAGGAATAGGCCCCCTTTCTTCCAGAAAATGCATCCCCTCACCAAGACCTGTCCTCTAATGGGTCCTTGGGCAGGCCCCAGACATCACCACCTAAGCACGGGGCTGGGGCTGGATGTCGAGTTTGGATATAGGCCAAGCTCCAGAAGCAGGAAGATGGGAGCTAGCGCGCTGATGTCCGTGGAGGGTGGGAGAGGAAGGAGGGAGGATCTCAGCGAAGTGCTTCTCTGTATCGAGTCGCCTCTGTGAACCACGGCAGCAGGTTGGCTTCTGCAGAAACTGAAGCTGAAATGAAGGTTGGGATATAAGATGTGGATCAGGGATCAGCACTGCGGAAGGAACGGGGAGGAGGCAGGGCTGGGAACTGCGATGAGGGCCCGGCAAAGCCTCAGCCAGTGTAGCACGGGGGAGGGGGAGGATCTGGGCCCCTCAGTAGAGAATGTAAGGCCAGGGGAGGGCATGATCTTGGGCAGCAGGGTGGTTCTCTGCAGCTGAGGCAGACTCTCTTGGGGCTGCCAGTTGCAGATGGTCTACTGGCAACACTCCCCACAGCTGGGCAGCATGGCCTTCCTCGAAGGGAGATCCAGGTGGCCTGTCTGCATGTCCACGCCAACCACCTCTACTTCTGTTCGTGGTCAATTTCCATTATTCACACTAGTGATGTTTTGTAACATCTCCGCAAACGCTGAATTAGCAAATGCTGGACCATTGCGGGGTTAGATTCCTGCGAGCCTCTAGTCACAACATTTTCATCTATCAGTCCATGCACACCCTTGCTGTATGTGTGTTTCTGTTTACAGGCATCTTATTTGATGTATATTGTTGACTCATTAGCATTGAACTGACAGCCAGCGCTGTAACTCATGCCTGAAGGAAGCATGCCTAACACACGTATGTTCTCTGTGATGAAATCATGGTTTCCTTATGTTGGACGTATTTTTGTTAACATACATTAATTTAAATGCATTTCTGTTAAAATTAAGTTGTTCATGTTTATACCATCTCCTGCGCCCCTAGTGGTGCACAGGTGTAAGGAACAAGTGATCCTTTGGGGCTGGATTTTGGGGTAGCAGGGATTTGATATGTGAACGGTTTGCTCCTACCCAATCTCGGGAGACCCTTCTCCCTTCTGCTTTCTGTCCGAACCGCTCATTTATTCAAGGATCACTGGGCTGGAGAGAACCAACTTCTCCTCCATACCCACTCAGTGTAAATTATATTTCTCCTTCACTTGCTAATAAAACAACAGCTTGTGTTTCATGTGCGTTGATTCAAACAAGAGACTTCAGTAACTTTCCAAATCCACCAACTTCTTCCTGTGTGGTTAAGCGTTCCCATATTTGATGAAAATGGAGAAAGGAAATGACAAAGGAATTGGATATTAGCCTGAAAGTTATTTGTTCGCTTTTAAAATCTTAATCAAAGATTTCTCCAATTTGTTTTTTGTAACTTTGTGGAAAACAAGATTAATTTCTGTGAAAGAGCTGATTTTCAGGCAAAAGCACCATTTCATCTCAAAGCATACTGTCTATCAGTTTAAGGGCTATCTGGCATTTGTAATTTAAAGTACCCAGGGTTAATAACATTGCCAGGTTAATAACATTGTTAGTAAGAGTCTCTGATGGCACAACAGTCACAGGGATGCAAACTGATTTCCTGCAGTAGCGTGTTTGTTAAAAGCACACCAGCTTTTTAATCAGCCTTCAGCCTCTCTGCCGCATTGTGATCTAACTACATTTTCCTATAATCTGTAAGCATTAGCTGAGGTATTTATAAATGAGGCTAAATATTTGTTCGTTCCAAGTGGAGATGATGTAAACCAAAGACGGCATGTGTAAATTTTTAAAATCTCGAACCTACGTTAAAATGTTCAAGAACCTACCTTCTGTTTTCTTTTCCTTCTCTGTGTCTTCTGATGAATGTTAATATCCATGTCTGGGTTTCCTTCCTAATTCTCTTCCAGTTAATTATTCAGGAGGGAGAAGGAAGAGTTGCTACAAATACACCATAACTGATGGTCCCAGTCCCTAGTCCTGCTCACCAGAGGGCCCCTCCCACACTGACAGAGGACATCAGACGAGGGGAAAGTCTGTCATGCCAACGCTTTATCATCTTGCAGAGTCTTTCCAGGCAATTCTACTTCCCTTGGATTTTACAGCACCTGGTTTCCTTCTCAGCTTTATCCTATGTTGGCTGCAGTAGGTTTGGTCATCGCAGAAGGCACATCCGATCCACATGTCACCTGCTTTGTGCTCTAGACCCCAACGTTCCCACCTGCAAGCTGCAGCACACAGGTGTGTTGCAAACAGTTTCCCAGCGTGTGATCTTCAGCCTTCATGGTGGCCTTGGGTGCATGGAGGCTCCTGACCCAGCTGTCATCTCTGGCCTTGAATAATAGCTTCATCTGTAGAGTCTAATACACAGAACGAGAACCATCCTTTTCTGTATGTACATGAATGTACATGTACATGAAAGAGGTTGTAATGTACATGACATGAAAGAGGTCGGGTTGCGCCACTCAAGACCAAGTTCATCATGACGTCGGGAACCTCAACGAGTCCCTTCATGCCCTTAATGCATGTTTACTTGACTTTCTAGTACCTGGTAACTAGTTCCTCAGAACAACTGGCCCATCTTTTAGACTTGAGACTGGCCAAGGTTACTTCATTCCTGCAGAGACTGACTAACCTCTGCCCAACCGGCTTCCCCTTCCTGGGCTTAGACACAAACTACATGTCCCAGGCCTCTTTGATCTAGGTGTGTGCACACGACTAGCTCTTGCAGACGCAATGCAAGGGGAAGTGACGTGTCACTGCCGGGTCAAGGGCGTCGAGAGTTGTGTGCGTTCTCCATACTTTCCTCCGGACTCCTTCCCCCTAATGCGTCCTTGTACACAGCAGGTGCTGAAGGTGGCAGCTAGGTCCCTGCATAACTGCATTTTGTACAGCCATGCCTCAGCCTCTAGCTGATGGCAGTGGATGTTGATGTGAGCAGAAATGGATTTTTTATTGCATGAGGCCCTAAGACTTCAGAATTTTTCAAATAGCATTACTTACCACAATCAGGTGCAATTTATCCGTCCTCATAAACACATGCGGTATTATGGGCTGAATCTGTTCCCCACAAAATTCATGCGTTGAAGTCTCAGTCCTCTGAATGTGGCCATATTTGGAGAAAAGGTCTTTAAGGAGGTGATTAACATGAGGCCATTAGGATGTGGCTTAATCCAATGTGACCTGTGTCCTTATAAGAAGAGAAAGATACCAGGGGCCAGCGTGCACACACACACACAGAGTCCATATTGCTTCTGCTTGATATTTTCCACATTTCGTACCTGCCTTGGTCACAGAGGTTTATGCGATAAAAGTCTTTACCACACCAAGGGCTGCCGAAGACTTGCGCCTAGCCCTGTCCAAGGTCCCCTGGGGAGCTAGATTGGTCAGGTGATCACAAGCTCCAAACATTTGTGCAAGATCCTCCTTTCACTGCATCTCCTTCCTGGCCAGTGCCCTCAGAGCCTGTCGCTAAAAGACCCCCTACGTTGCAGGTTTCTCTGACGCAGGAGGCCATGAGCCCGGGCCGCCCTGCCTACCTGCCGTGTAAGCGCGAGGCCAGCGGAGTGGCCCACCTCCCTCACCCTGCCGGAGCCGGGCCCTGCCTAAGGAATGCACACGCCTGCCCGACTGTGGCAATTGCCACGTGGTGCCAAAACCAAGCTCTGCTGATGGAAGCAAGATGCACTGTGCTGTCCCAGGCAGCCCACAAAACCCAAGATACCACCCTGCAAAAGCTTTGCTCTGGCTCAGAGCTTTTGAACAGGCAACCACCTCATTAATACACAGAGCTTCCAAGGTATACACACCCAGGGCCACCTGCTTGGCTGATTGTTGAGTA
>CAUYMX010052515.1:0-21368 GCA_963573855.1 Lepilemur septentrionalis | reverse complement strand
GATCTTCAGAATAGGACTGAGAATCCAGAGATGAAACCATCTGCATATGGTAACCCAATCTTTGATAAACCAGACAAAAATATACATTGGGGAAAAGAATCTCTTTTCAATAAATGGTGCTGGGAAAACTGGATAGCTACATGCAGAAAAATGAAGCTGGATCCTTACCTCTCACCTCTCACAAAATTACACTCAAGATGGTTAACAGACCGAAACCTAAGGCATGAAACCTTAAGAATCCTAGAAGAGGATGTTGGGAAGACCCTTTCAGACATCAGCCTAGGCAAAGAATTCTTGAAGAAGACCCCCAAAGCAATTAATGCAGCAACAAAAATAAACAAATGGTATCTGATCAAATTAAAAAGCTTCTGCACAGCCAAAGAAACTATCACTAGAGCAAATAGACAGCCTACAGAATGGGAGAAAATATTGCTCCCCAAACCTCCGACAAAGGTCTGATAGCAAGACTCTACCTAGAACTCAAAAGAATTAACAAGAAAAAAATCAAAAAACCCCATTTATAAATGGGCAAAGGAGATGAACAGAAACTTTTCCAAACAAGACAGAATAATGGCCAGCAAACATATAAAAAAATGTTCAACATCTCTAATCATTAGAGAAATGCAAATCAGAAGCACAATGAGATACCACCTAACACCAGTGAGATTGGCCTCTATCAAAAAATCCCAAAACAACAAGTGTTGGTGAGGATATGGAGAGACAAATTAGTGCAACCTCTTTGGAAAAGAATTTGGAGATTCCTCAAAGAGCTAAAAATAGAATTACCATTTGATCGAGCAATAGCATTATTAGGCATCTGCCCAAAAGAGCATAAGACATTCTGTTATAAAGACATCTGTACCCAAATGTTTATGACAGCAAAATTTACTATTGCTAGGTCGTGGAAACAACCCAAGTGCCCGTCAATTCATGAGTGGATTATTAAAATTTGGTATAGGTTTACAATGGAATATTACTCAATTTTAAGAAACGACAGTGAGCTAGCACTGCTTATATTATTCTGGATTAAGCTTGAGCCCATTATTCGAAGTGAGGTGACATAAGACCGGAAGAATGGGCCCCATATGTACTTACCATCAAATTGGTACTGACTGATTAACACTATGGTGCTCGAATGGTGGTGGTGTTCACTAGGGTTTTGGGGGCTGGGGGGTAGACCCACATCTGAGAGATGTGGTGAGCACTGTGGAGGGGAGGGGCATGCTTGAAGTATATTTGGGGATGGGAATTAGGAGTCTCAATGGTGGGGGGAGGAAATCCTCTAAAACTGATTTATGTGAATAGCTGTAAAACTTGGTAAATTTACTAATAACCACTTAATTGTACACTTAAAATGGAGTAAAGGCATGATATGTAAATTACATTTCAATAAAGAAAAGAAAAATAAATAGAAAATAACACAAATTTTTGACTTATCAAAAAAAAGCTACCTGTTTTATTTTCTGAAGGAGGTAGAAACTCCAATTAAATAATTTTATTTTTTGAATAGGTACTAATAAGGTACTATGCTCACATGGTTCAGAATTCACAAAGTATAAAAAGGATCTGTGATGCAAAGATCTTCACCTGTGTCTGGGCCCCCAGTTTCTCTCCCAGAGGCAGCCTCTTTGCCAGTCCCTGTATATTTTTAACCAACTTACTACTGACAATTTAGAATATTTTCAATTATTTTGACATTGCAAGTAATACTCCAATGAGTTACCTTATGCTTAGATCATTTCTTTGGATGTGTGAATCTGTAGGTAAGATATTTTAAAAATAGAATTGCTAGGTTAGATGGTATGTGTGCTTCTGATTTTGCTACTAATTTATGTTCCATTGGCAATGAATGAGAGTGTTGGTTTCCCCACATCCTAACCAGCACAGTGTGTTAACAGACTTCCTCCTACATTGTATTCTTAAATGTCATTACACTTGATATAAAAACTGTCAATTATGGGGATATGGAGAATCTGAATGAGTTATTACAGGTTATTTAAGTCAGTGGCCCCTAATGTATATTAAAGTTTATATGAGAGAAAAATAAAATATAATACTTATACTTCAAACTTCTGCTATATTTTTAGTTGTAAAAAATCCTTATTTAAGAGTTTTCATGGTTCCTGGACTCCTGAATGATCCTCTAAGGAAGTTGACAAAAATGCAAATTCTGTGGTTCCACACTTGACCAACTGAGTTGAAACTTTGGTGGTGGGGTCCAGAAATGTGTATTTTAATTAACATTCTCAGTGATTTGATATATGCTGAAGTTTGAGAACAATTATTTTAATCAAAACCAAAAATATATCACAAAAATAATATATACATCAAAGAGAAAACAAGTATAATACATTTTTTTTTTTTGAGACAGAGTCTCACTCTGTTGCCTGGGCTAGAGTGCCATGGCATCAGCCTCGCTCACAGCAACCTCAAATTCCTGGGCTCAAGTGATCCTTCTGCCTCAGCCTCCTGGGTAGCTGGGACTACAGGCATGCACCCATGTGCCCAGCTTATTTTTTCTATTTTTAGTTGTTTGGCTAATTTCTTTCTATTTTTAGTAGAGATGGGGTCTCGCTCTTGCTCTGGCTGGTTTGGAATTCCTGACCTTGAGCGATCCATCCACCTCAGCATCCCGGGATGCTAGGATTACAGGGTGAGCCACTGCGTCTGGCCTGTATAAGCCTTTTCTATATAAGCAGAACTACTTTTAAAAGCTTTTTAGTAATACCCAGTATTGGCAGTTTTACTGTACAAAACAGAAATAACAGTTTACTTACATTCCTGTGTTAGAACTTTAGTACTAACTCAGAGACTGAACACTAAGAACTAAACAGTGCTCTCTGCCAAATATTTATATGAAGCTATTGTTATTCTTTTATGTTAAACTAGATAACAGGATGCATTCATTCTTTGATCAATAAATACTTTATAATTTCTTTCAGTGATATCTGAATAACAGATGAGATGGGGTGGGCATTCTTTATTATGAGGTAAAATATCTCTTTCATTCAGGAAGATATGATTTAATACACTTAAGTAGTTAGGAAAGAGATACTAGTAGTCTGAAGAACTTCCTGTAATTACAAGAGAGAATTACGCCACAACATCGACAAACTCAGGCTTGGTTTTCAGATTAGGGAACTAAATATTAGGAACAAACTGTATAGATAAAATTTTAAAACCCTCTTATAATTAATTTTTTAAAATGTCTGCCATTCCTTTGCTGATACATACTAATCGATATTCTTTAATGTTCTCCTAGCGTACTCAAATTCATAGAGACAGAGAGTAGAATGGTGGTTGCTAGGGGCTGGGGCAGGAGGGAAATGAGGAGTTATAATTTAATAGTTACAGAGTTTCAGCTTTGCAAGATAAAGAGCTCTGGAGATGGATGGTAGTGATGGTTGCACAGCAATGTGAATGTGCTTAGTACTACTGAATTGTATACTTAAAAATGGCTAAGATGCTATATTTTGTGTTTATATGTATTTTACCACAATTTAAAATAAAAAATAAAATTAAAAAGCCTCCCCCCAATATGGGGGTGATTCCAAGAAAAGTCCCCATTATCTCTTACAAAAATATAATTTTGTTCAACACCTATTATTAGCCCCTTTATCCACACTGTTTGATAGGCCTCTTGTTATAGCTAAATCTTGTCAATCACAGCTACACCAACCCTGCTAAATATTCACCCTTACTAACCAGTTGCCATAACAAAAACAACAAAACAAACAATTTATGTTCTCAAAGTTTTAAAGTCTGTGAGTCATTAGTTCTCTTAGACACTCCAGTAGGCACTTTAAAAGTAGGTGACCTTATAGGCTTAGAATATTTCTAAGATACATGTCATCATATACTTTTTTCTTCCTGAACAGCTCCTATAGATATTCGGTACGTTCAGTAACCTAGTTAATGGAAATACTTTTGCACTTTGTTAGCTTCTAGTTTTGTAAACATTTGTTTATACCTCCATTACAGCTCTTTTGTTTAATTATTTCTTTACTTGTCTGACCGTTTTAACAAAGGAGGTATGCATACACACATCCTATGTGCCAAGTGGTATGAAAGTAAAATAAAGTTTAATGAGCACGGAGAGGCAGAGAAGCAGCAGAATGCCTGCGTTCCTGGTCTTCTCACTGTCCTCAATAAAGCACACTTGAATCAACCGTAGCAGAATGCACCACGGAAAATGCTACAGTAGGTAGAGGAACCCCACATTTGTGGCATTTTACATTTTATATGGACATTGGAAGAAGACTGGGAATACCTAGAAGACATAGAGCTTCCTGGTTGAGAAAACTGACCTTGTTAGAAAAAAAGAACGTCTGGAAATAAGCTTCAGTTATCATGCTGTTCTTCTATTAGTCTAACTCATGCTTGCTGAGCCAGCTCTTTGTTAAGCTATCAAAGACAGGAGAAATGAGCCCAGGACCATCTGAATTTGCCTCTCTCCTGGTTTCCCCCTGAAACATTCATCATTCTCTTTACAGTGCCATACAATGCCTGGTAAGTAATATTACTATTTAGATAAATAGAAAGGTGGGAAGAGACCCAAATATCCACAGAAGTTTGGAATCACAGTTGAATATTCATAAGTTTATAAAGTTTTATAATATTCTTGAGTTTTATAGTCTATATCTGGGTTTCTCAAGTCAGCACTATTCACACTTTGGGCTGGATAACTTTTTGTTGTGGGAGTTGTTCTATTTGTTATAGGAGGCCTAGCAGCTTCTCTGGCCTCTGTCCATGAGATGCCAGTAGCACCCTCCCAGGGGTGACAATCAAAAATGTCTGCAGACACTGCCAAATATCTCTTGCAAGTTGAAATCACCCCTGATTAGAACCACTGGTCTAGACACAATTCTTACAATTATTCAAACTCAGATTATTACTGCATTTGACATAAGTTAGTATATTTGTGAATCAGGATGAGGAAAAGTAAACTAGAAAAAAAAACCCACCTCATATTTTGCATAATCAGCCTACGGGAGAAAAGCATAATTTTTATTGATAAAGGTTTTCTATGCTGTGTGATTATTTGAATAAAGTTATTAGCTTCTAGCCTTCTGAAGAACTCTTCAGTCAAAGAGGTTATCCAACTACAGGAAGTAATGAAGGTTTTGGGATTAGAGCAACCACTGAGAGCTATGTACTTCATCCTGGGAACGTATACAGAAATCCAACATGCACTCCAATCATATCATCAACCAGTGCACAATTCAGTTTAATTAATCAGAGTTATAGTTATTAATTTTCCCCTAATTGGTTCTGGTTAATCAGGGAAATGCAAATCAAACCCACAGTGAGATATCACCGAATTCCAGTGAGAATGGCTGTTTTCAAAAAATCCCAAAACAACAAATGCTGGCGAGGATGTGGAGAGTTAGGAACACTCTTACACTGCTGCTGGGACTGCAAATTAGTGCAACCTCTGTGGAAAAGAATTTGGAGATTCCTCAAAGAGCTAAAAATAGAAATACCATTTTATCCAGTAATCCCACTACTAGGCATCTACCCAAAGGAACAAAAGACACTCTATAATAAAAACATCTGCACTCAAATGTTTATGGCAACACAATTCACTACTGCAAGACTCTGGAAACAACCCAGTGCCCATCAATTCATGAGTGGATTAATAAAATGTGGTATATGTATATAATGGAGTACTACTCAATTACAAAAAACAATGGTGATCTAGCCCCTCTTATATTTTCCTGGATAGAGCTTGAGCCCATCTTTTGAAGTGAGGTGACACAAGAATGGAAAAACAAGCACCATATGTACTCGCCATCAAATTGGCACTAACTGATCAACACTAAGGTGCTCACACGGTAGTAATATTCACTGGGAGTTGGGGGGATGGGGGAGGGTAAACTCACAACTAATGGACGTGGTGAGCATTGTATGGGGGAAAGGGCCCACCTCCAATCCTGGCTTGGGTGAGGCAAAGTCATAACATGTAACCAAAATGTTTGTACCTCCATAATATCCTGAAATAAAAAAAAATATTCAGTAATAGTAGTTAACATTTACTATCCAAACTGCCAACTTGATCTCACCAGTTGGACTCTCTACCACCATCCAACCTGTTGTTCACCAGTCATCTTTCTCAGTAAGAAATGCTACCTATTACTCAAACCCCCACATCCTATGATTCATTGTTTTTGAGATATAATTCACATACATAAAATTCATCCTTTCATGTGTATAATTTAATGGTTTTTGGTATATTTAGAGTTGCGCAAACATGACCACTACCTAATTCCAGAACATTTTCATCAACCCCAAAATGAAACGCTATACCCATTAGCAGTCATTCCCCATTACTCCCTCCCCACAGCCCCTGGCAGCCATAATCTACTTCCTGTTTCTACGCACCTATCTATTCTTGGCACTTCATATAGATGGAACTGCACCACAAAAATGGCCTTTTGTGTCTGGCTTCTTTCATTTATCATAATGTTTCAAGATTCTTGTTTGGATTCATTGATTCCCCTTTCCTTTACCCCATCCATATTAGTCCATAAAAAAGTCCAGTGGATCCTACCTCCATAACATATCCCCAAGCGGTCAATCTCTTCCCATCACTGCTATTACCTTAGTATAAGCTATCATCATCTTGTGCCTGAGTGCCTCCCGTAACTTCACCAACTGACATCCTATCTTTCATAACTCAGTTCAACTCATGTTTCCTTTTTGAGAGAGACCTTCCCTGATCAACCAACTTAAAGTAGCACTTAAGCTACTCTCCATGACATCAACCCATTTCTGCTTTTATTATCCATTCATTCACTTATGCAACAAATATTTATTGAGTATTATTCAATAGTAGTATTTCTCTAGGTGCTGGGATACAGAAGTGAACAAAACACAGATTCTTACTCTGACGGGTTTTACATTCTAATTGGGCTGCCAGACAATAAACAAAATAATTATACAGAAGGTGGTAAGTGCTTTAGCTCAAATGAAGTAGAGAGAGAGAGGGGAATTGTGAGGAGTGGGGAGCGTTGCAGTTTTTAAAAAAGTGATCAGGGGCCAGCCGCAGTGGCTTACATCTGTAATCCTAGCACTCTGGGAGGCCGAGGTGGGCGGATTGCTCAAGGTCAGGAGTTCGAAACCAGCCTGAGCAAGAGCAAGACCTTGTCTCTACTAAAAATAGAAAGAAATTAGTTGGCCAACTAAAAATATATAGAAAAATTAGCCGGGCATGGTGGCGCATGCCTGTAGTCCCAGCTACTCAGGAGGATCGCTTGAGCCCAGGAGTTTGAGGTTGCTGTGAGCTAGGCTGACGCCACGGCACTCTAGCCCAAGCAACACGGTGAGACTGTCTCAAAAAAAAAAAAAAAAAAAAAAGTGATTAGTGAAGGGCTCAGAGAGGTGACATTTGAATAAAGATATGAAAGAGGACAGCTATGACAGTATCTAACGATGGGTGTCTCCAGGAGAGGCACTTAAAAGTGGAATGGCACTGAGATGGAATGTGCTTGGGATTGATGGCACCGAGGAGGTCTACATGTGTGGAGTAAGAAAGTGGGAGAGTAGAAACATGTGCCATCAGAGAGACAGCAGAGATCCAGACAGTGTAGCAGTCTGGGGGCCATGGCAGTTATAAGATTCTTATTGTCTTTCTTCCAGCCTTCCCTCCCCTTCTGAAATGCAAATGCTTTGAGAACAACATTATCTAGTTTGTTAAAGAGTATATACTTACCTAGACAAGAATTGTGCTTGACACAGAATAGTCATTCAATAAATGTTTATTAGATGAATGAATTAATAAATTTATTGAATAATTACTATGTCTAATACATTGCATAAGCCCTCAATATGCATGCTATAATTATTGCCACCATTTTACAGATAAGAAAACTGTAGTTTGAGGAGGTTAAATAACTTGCCAAAGATACACTGCAAGAGACAGAAAGGAAAAGCCAAGATTTGAAATCAGGACTGCTAACTCCAGAAACTTTACTCGTAACCATTACCTTTATAATCCTTTATAAAATATATCATTATTTATAATAAAAGGCAACTAAGACTAGAGGCCCTGGAGCCAGACTGCCTGGGTTCAAATCAATGCTGGGCTTTGCACTACCCTTGGGGCAAGTTTCAGCTGATACAGCTGCAGCTGCTGCCCAGCTTGGGAGGGAGAGGGAAACCAGGCCCTCCTCCCCAGAGCTAGGACAGTACCCACCACCTTGCTGTAAGGCTGAGACACGAAAGAACCTCACTCTGCATAGCTTCCTGCCTATGCTGCCCACCTGGGAAGTGCCCTGCTGTCCCTGCTCACAGGCCCAGTGCACCATTTTGAGAGTTTAATACTGAGCTGCTCCAACCAAGCTCTCAGGCTGAGTTTGTGCTGACACAGCTGCAGCCACCATCCAGCTGAGCAGGGACAGGGAAGCCCAAGCTCTCCTATGTGCACCTAAGACAACACCCACAACCCTGCTACGATGGCTGTGAGACTGAGCTGTGAGTAGATTGCACTCCTACAGCTTCTTGCCCACGCTGCCTGACTGGGACCTGCTGAGGGGCCAAGGCATCATTCTGAGGGTTTAATACTGGGCTGTGTTCCACCCTTGGGCCAAGTTCGGGCTGGTGCACTACAGCATCACCAAGCTGAGGATAGGGAAACCAGGCTTTCTGACACATTTATAGGATAATACCTACTACTCTACAGTGAGCTGCTATGAGATCAATATGCGAGTAGGCGGAACTTCCCATAGCTTCTTGCCTGGGAAGGAAACCACCTTCCCTGGTCACAGGCCCAAGGGACCATTTTGGGCAAGTTTAGGCTGACACAGCTGCAACTGCTGACTGGCAGAGTAGGGATAGGGAAACCAGGTTCTCTTACAAATACCTAGGACAATACTCACTGCCCTGAGATTGAGACATGAGCAGACCACATTTACCACAGTTTTTGCCCGTGGTGCTCTCATGAAAGGGGCTCTGCCCTCTCTTTTCACAGGTCCATGGCTGGTGCCATTTTGAGTGTTTAACACTGGACCATGCCCTACTCTTGGGCCAAGCCTGAGGTCATGTGGCTGCAGCCGCCTGGCCAGAGAGGGATGGGAAGACAAAAACAATCTTAAGTAAATTCAGGGCAATATCCACTGCCCTGCTTCAAGCAGCTACAGGGCTGGGGAGCAGCCTGCCCAACCCACTGCAGCTATCAGCAACACCAACACAGAATGCTTGCGTTCCAGTGGGCGGCTTCACCACTTCTAATGCCACCACCCACATCACACAAGATGCCCAGGGGCCTGAGAACCCACCCACACATGCAACCCCCTGCTCCCACTACTAGCCTCTGAGCAAGCCACCTGGAAACCCAAGAATCAGCCCTCTGGGAACCACTAAATCTGGTGCCAGCATAAGCTGCTCTGAGGCTAAAAAAAACCAGGCACACTCAGCCCACTGCTGCCACCACAGGGGCCCAAAGACTGGTTCAGCTGGCTTTCAAGTCCCCAACAAAACTTTACGATAGCCTTAACAAATAACCCTCAGCCACCAAAGAAAACACAGATACCACTGACCCTGTGTGCTGACAAAGAAATCACACAAAGATCACAGTACCAGAGGCATCCAAAATCAAAGCCAAAGTGTCTCACTCAACCAACAAAATATATACATCTTCTGGAAAAGCTTCTCTGCTATAAAAGCAATTTCAAAAAATTGGAACAAGTAACTGCTATACCAGATGCACATATATCAACAGAACAACACAGTAAACATGAAAAAGAAAGGAAAATATGAGACCACTGAAGGACTACAACATTGTATAGCAAAAAATCCCAATCGAAAAGAGTTCCTCAGAAGGCTAAAGAATTCAAAATATTGACCTTAAAGAAGGCCCCTGAGAAGCAAAAGAAATCTGAAGATCAGCACAAAGCAATTAGAAAATCAGTTGAAGATATCAATCAGAAATTTATCAAGGGGGTAGTAGGGATTTTAAAAAAAACCACATTCTGGAGCTGAAAAATTCATTGAAGGAAATACACAATACATTTGGAAGCTTCAATATAATAGACTAGACCAAGCAGCAGAATGAATCTTAGAACTTGAGGACAGGTGTTTTGAAATAATCCAGTCAGACAAAAATAAGGAAGAAAGAATAAAAAAGAATGAACAGAGCCTTTGAGATGTCTGGGATTACATAAAGCTAATGAACTTAAGCATTATCAGTATTCCTGAGGGGGAAGAAAGATCAAAAAGTTTATAAAAGATAGTCAAGAAAATAATTGATGAGAACTTCCCTAGTCTAGCAATAGAGTTACACATTCATATACAGGATGCCCAGTGGTCCCCAAGCAAACACTACACAAAAATGACTTCACGGCATATCAGAATGTCTAATGTTAAGGCAAAAGAAAAAATTTAAAACTACCAAGAGAAAAGATTCTAGTCACATATAAAGGAAACTCCATCAGATGAAGAGTAGACTTCTCGGCAAAAACCTTACAGGTCATAAAGAATGTGATGGCATTTTCAAAGTGTTTTCTGTCAAAGTGTTGACAGAAAAAAACATGTCAGTCAATAATTTTATATCTTTCATAAATGAAGCAGAAATAAAGTCTTTCCCAGACAAGAAAACACTGAGAGAATTCACCACTAGACTGGCCCTACAGGAAATGTTCATGGGGCCTTAAAACAGAAATGAAAGGTCAATATTCACCATCACGAAAACAAAAGAAAATATAAAATTCACAGATCTTATAAAACAATCACACAAAAGAGGAAGAGAGAGGAATCAAATGGCAACATGACAGAATTTCATCAAACTAGAAAGACCTAAAGCCAGAGAAAAAGAAAGAAACAATTTACAAAACAATTAGAAGTCAGTAAACAATATGACAGGAATAAAGCCTTGCATATCAACATTAATCTTGAATGTAAATGGATTAAATGGTCTACTTAAAAGATACAGATTGGCAGAATGGATAAAAAAAACATGATCCAACTATATGCTGCTTATAAGAAACTCACCTTACCTGTAAAGACACACAGAGAGTGAAAGTAAGGAGTGGAAAAAGATATTCTATGCAAATGGAAACCAAAAGCAAGAAGAAGTACTTATATCAGGTAAAACAGGCTTCACATTAACAACAGTAAAAAAGACAAAAAAGGTCATTATATAGTGATAAGGGGATCAATTCAGCAAGAAAATGTAAAAATCATCAATATATATATATACCCAACATCATAGCACCAAGATTCACAAGACAAATATTACTAGAACTAAAGAAATAGACTACAATACAGTAATAGTGGGGGACTTCAACACTCCCACTTACCAGCACTAGACAGACTGTGAAGACAGATTATCAACAAAGAAACATTAGACTTAAATGGGACTTTACATCACATGGACTTAACAGACATTTACAGAGCATTCTACCCCACAACTACAGAATATACATTCTTTTCATCAGCACATGGAACATTTTCCAAGACAGATCACATGTTAGGTCAAAAAAGAGGTCTTAAATAAAAAAAAAAATGAAATCATATCAAGTGTATTCTTAGACCACAGTGGAGTAAAGCTAGTAATCAATACAAAGATGAACTTCAGAAACTATACAAATATATGGAAATTAAGCAACATGCTCATGAATGATCACTGGAACAATAAATTAAGACAGATTAAAATATTTTTGAAATGAATAAAAATAAAAACACAATCTACCAAAGCTTGTGGGATACAGATAAAGTAGTGCTAAGAGGAAGTTCATGCCATTAAATGCCTACATCAAAGAAGTAGAAAGAACACAAATTAACAACTTAACATCACACCTCAAGGAAGTACAAAAAAAAGAACAAACCAAACCAAAAGTTAGTACAAGAAAAGAAATAACAAATATCAGAGCATAATTAAATGAAATAGAGACCAAAAAACCCTCCCAAAGTCACCTCAAAAAATGATCAATGAAAAGTTGGTTCTTCAAAAAGAAAAATAAAATTGATAAAAACTGCTAGCTAGACTAACCAAGAAAAGAAGAAAGAAGACCCAAATAAAGTCAGAAATGAAAAAGGAGGCATTACAACTGATAACATAGAAATGGAAATAGATAAATTCTTAGAAACAGACAACCTCCCAAGATTGAACCAGGAAGAAACAGAACTCTTGAACAGACCAATAATGAATAACAAGATTGAATCACTAATGAAAAAATCTCCCGATAAAAAAAAATTACCAGGATCTATCAAACATAAAAAAACCTAATGCCAATTCTCCTGAAACTGTTCCAAAAAAATCAAGGAGGGAATTCTTCCTAACGCATTCTATGAGGCTAGTATCATCCTGTTACCAAAACCAGACAGGGACATCACAAAAAAAAGAAAACTATAGACCAATATCCCTGATGAACATAGATGCAAAAGCCCTTGACAAAATACTAGCGAATTGAATCTAACAGCATATCAAAAGGAAAAATACACCATGATCAAGTGGGTTTTATAATAGGGATTCAAGGATGGTTCAACATATGCAAATCAATAAATGAGATATATCATGTAAAGAATTAAGATATGATCATATCAATAGATGCAGAAAGAGCATTCGATAAAATTCAGCATCTGTTCATGATAAAAGACCTCTGTAAACCAGGCATAGAAGGAATATACTTCAAAACAATGAAGACCATAGATGACAAACCCACAGCTAATATCATATGTAATGAAGAAAAGTTGAAAGCATTCCCCTTAAGAACTGGAATAAGACAAGGATATACACTTTCACCACTCTTAGTCAACACAGTAGTAGAAGTCCTCACCAGAGTAATTGGAAAGAGAAAGAAATAAAAGTCCAAATCCAATTTGGGAAAGAGATTAATGATTATATGTTCATATATCTAGAAAGCCCCAAAGTCTCCACTAGAAAACTCTTAGGTTTTAGAAATGAATTCAGCAAGGTTTCAGGATATAAAATCAGTAGTGTTTCTATACATCAATAATGATCTAGCTGATAACCCAATCAAGAAGGCAATCTCATTTATAATAGCACAAAAAAAGATTACCTAGGAATATATTTAACCAAGGAGGTGAAAGATCTTTGCAAACAAAATTACAAAACACTGATTAAAGAAACTGTAGATGATACAAATGGAAAAACAACTGATGCTCAGGGAGTGGAAGAATTAATATTGTTATAATGACCATACTGCCCAAAGCAATCTACAGGTTCAATGTATTCTCTTTCAAAATACCATCATCATTTTTTACAGAATTATATCAATTCTAATATTCATGTGGAACCAAAAAAGAGCCCAAATAGCCAAAGCAATCTTGACTAAAACAACAACAACAACAACAAACAAAGCTGGAGGCATCATATTGCCTGACCTCAAATTATACTACAAGGCTGCAATAAGCAAAACAGCATGATATTGGTATAAAATGGTATAAGGGTCTACACAGACCAATGGAACAGAATAGAAAACTCATAAATAAGCTCACATACTTACAGCCAACTGATGTTTGATAAAATTGATAAGAAGGTACAGAGATTTCTGGTATACTCTCACCTTTATACATTCATAGCCTTTCCCCATTAACATTCCCCACCAGAGTGCCAAGTTTCTTACAATCTGTGAACTTACACTGACACATTATTATCACCTGTAGTCCACTGTTTATATTAGGGCTCACTCTAGGCATTGTACATTATATGATTTAGGACAAATATATAATGATATACATCCACCATTGTAGTGTCATACAGAGAATGTTTACTGCCCTAAAAATCTGTGTTTACTTATTCATCTCTGCCTCACCCGAACCCCTGGCAAGCACTGGTCAATAATTTTGCCTTTTTCAGAATGTTATATAATTGAAATCATATGGTATGTAGCCCTTTTAGATTGGCTTATTTTACACAGTAATATGCATTTAAGTTTCCTCCATGTCTTTTCATGGCTTGATAGCTTAATTCTTTTTAGCACTGAATAATATTCCATTGTCTAGATGTACTTCAGTTTATTTATCCGTTCACCTACTGAAGGATATTTTGGTTGGTTGCAAGATTTTGCAGTTATGAATAAAGCTACTGCAAACATCTATGTGCAGGTTTTTTTGTGGACATATGTTTTCAACTACTTTGGGCAAATATCAACAGCCACGACTGCTGTATCTTATGGTAAGAGTATCTTTAGTTTTATAAGAAATTGCCAAACTGTCTTTCAAAGGGGAAGTAGAATTTTAGTCCAGAATTTCATTTTGCGTTTCTGTCAACAATGAATGTGAGTTCTTGTTTCTCCACATCCTTGCCAGCACTGGGTGTTTTCTGTGTTCTGGATTTTGGCCATTCTAATAGGTGTGTAGTGATAGCTCATTGCCATTGTAATTTGCATTTCCCTGATGACATATGATGTGGATCATGTTTTCATATGCTTATTTGACATATGTATATCTTCTTTGGTGAGGTGTCTGCTAAGGTCTTAGCCTATTTTTTAACTGGGTTGTTTTTCTTATTTTTTTTTTTTTTTTTTTTTAAGAGATGGGGTCTTGCTCTGTCACCTGGGTTGGAGTGCAATGATATGATCATAGCTCACTTCAGCCTTGAACTCCTGGGCTCAAGCCATCCTCCTGCCTCAGCCTCCTGAGTAGCTGAGACTACAGGTATGTGCCACCAACCCTGGCTAATTTTTAAATTTTTGGTAGAGACAAGGTCTTGCTATGTCCCCTGGGCTGGTCTTGAACTCCTGGCCTAAAATGATCCTCCTGCTTTGGCCTCTCAAAGTGCTGGGACTATAAGCATTAGCCACTGCATGCAGCCTGCTAGCCTTATTGATTCAATTTCATTAATAGAATTTAGAATGTCTTTTTCTTCTTGTATGAGTTTTGGCATATCTTGTCTTTCAAGGAATTGGTCCATTTCATCTAGGTTATCAAACTTGCGGGCATTGACGTTTTCATAATATTCCTTTATTATCCATTTAACATCCATGTGATCTGCAATGATATCCCCTTTCATTTCCAATGTTAGTAATTTGTGTCTTCTCCCCCTTTTTTTTCAGAGGAAGTCTGGCTAGAGTTGTATCAATTTTATGAATCTTTTCAAAGTACCAGCCCTTGGTTTAATTGATTTTCTCTACTGACTATTTCTTGTTTTTAGTATCTTAATTTCTGTTCTAATTTTTATTATTTGTGTTCTTTTACTTACTTTGGATTACATTTGCTCTTTGTCTAGTTTCTTAAGGTGGAAGCATATATGATTGATTTTAGATCTTTCTTCTATCCTAATATATGCATAAAATTCTATAAATTTTCCACTAAACACTGTTTTCACTATATCCCAATTTTGATAACTTGTCTTTTCATTTACATTTAGTTCAAAATATTTTTAAATTTGTCTTGCAATTCTTTCTTTGACCCATGTGTTATTTGGGAGTATGTTGTTTAATCTCCATGTATTTTGGAATTTCCCAGTTATCTTACTGTTATTGATTTTTAGTTTAGTTCCGCTGTGTTCTGAGAGGAGACATTTTATGATTTCTATTCTTTTAAATTTGTTAACATGTTTTATGGCCAAGATGGTCTGTCTTGGTGAATATTTCATGAGAGCTTGAGATGATTGTGTATGCTGTTGTTGTTGGATTAAGGAGTCTACAGTTGTCAATTATATTGAGCTGACTGATCGTTTTATTGACTTCACTTATGTCCTTAGTGATTTTCTACATGGTAGATCTGTCCATTTCTGATAGAGTGGTGTTGAAAGTCTCTAACCATATTAGTGGACTCATCTATTTCTTCTTGCAGTTCTATCACTTTTTGCTTCATATATGATGGGTTGATAATCTGTTGTTAGGTGCACACATAGTAAAGATTATGTTTTCTTAAAGAACTGATACCTTTTTTTTTGTAATGCCCTTCTTTACCTCTGACAGCTTTTCTTGCTTTGAAGAATGCTGTAACTGAAATGAATATAGCTACTTCCACTTTCTACTCATTAGTATTAGCATGGTGTAATGCTGTTTGGTAATATTTTACCCACAAAAGAAATTCTTTCAAAATGGGAGTCAATCCTCTCAAACCCTGCCACTGCTTTGTCAACTAAGTTTATGTAATGTTCCAAATCCTTTGCTGTCATTTCAACAGTCTTCACAGGTTATTCACCAGCAGTAGATTCCATCACAAGAAATCACTTACTTTGCTCCTCCATAAGAAACAACTACTCATCCATTCAATTATATCCTGAGATTGCAGCAACTTGGTCACATCTTTAGGCTTCACTTCTAATCCTAGCTCTCGTGCTATTTCCACCACATCTGTAGTTACTTCCTCCACTGAAGTCTTGAACTCCTCAATGTCATCCATGAAGGCTGGAATAAACTTCTTCCAAACTCTTGTAAATGTTGATATTTTGACCCCCTCTTATGAATCAATTATAAATGGTTTTAGTGGCATCTAGAATGGTGAATCTTTTCCAAAAGGTTTGCAATTGACTTTCCCCAGACCCATCAGAGGAATCACTATCTATGCCAGCTATATACAAAAATGTATTTCTTAAATAATAATAGTTAATAAGTCAAAATTACTCCTGATCTGTGTGCTGCCGAATGGATGTTGTGTTAATAGACATGAAAACCGCAATAATCTCCTTATACCTCTCCATCAGAGCTCTTGGGTGACTAGCCGAATTGTTAATGAGCAGTAATATTAGGACAGTTATCTTTTTTCCTGGGCAATAGGTCTCAACATTGGTCATAAATTGGTTATGTAACATTGGTTCAGTAAACAATCTTGTAAATAGATGTGCTGTCATCCAGGCTTTGCTATTCCATTTCGAGAGGACCGAGTAGATTTAGCATAATTTTTAATAGCCCTAGGATTTTTGGAATGGTAAATGAGCATTGGCTTCAACTTAAAGTCATCAGCTTCATTAGTACCTAACAAGAGAGTCAGCCTGTCCTTGGAAGCTTTGAAGGCAGGCATTGACTTCTCCTTTCTAGATATTAAAGTCCTAGATGGCATCTTTTTCTAAAAGAAGGAGATTATGTCTATATTGAAAATCTATTGTTTACGGTAGTCACCTTCATCAATTATCTTAGCTTATCTTCTGCATAACTTTCTGCAGGTTCTACATCAGCATCTGTGCTCAAGCGATCCTCCTGTCTCAGCCTCCAGAGTAGCTGGGACTACAGGTGAACACAACCATGCCCAGCTAATTTTTTATTTTTTGTAGAGATGCGATCTTGCTCTTGCTCCTGACTTCAAGTGATCCTCCCACCTCAGCCTCCCAGAGGGCTACAGTTACAGGTGTAAGCCACCATACCCGGCCTAGAGTTGCCCTTTTAATTTCCTTTAAGAACTGTTCCTGTTAATTCACAACTTGGCTGTTTGGCACAGGAGACCCAGCTTTCTGTATATCTTGGCTTTTGACATGCCTTCCTCACTATGTTTAATAATTTCTGGCTTTTGAGGGATGTGACTCTTCCTTTCACTTGGACACCTAGAGGCCTCTATATGGTTATTAACTGGCCCAATTTCAACATTGTTGTGTCTCAGGGAGTAGGCAGGCTTGAGGAAAGGGAGAGAGACGGGGGAACAGCCAGCTGGTAGAACAGTCAGAACACAGTTGTTACGTTCACCACATTCTATGGTTACAGTTTCATGGTACATCTGAACAGTCACAATAGCAACATCAAAGATCACTGACTGTGGATCACCATAACAGATATAATAAAAACATCTACAATATTTGGAGAATTACCAAAATGTGACAGAGCGACACGAAGACATGCCATGAAAAAATGGTCTAGGGGACTTCCTCAATGCAGTGTTGCCACACACCTTTGATTCGGAAAAGCGTAATGTCTGCAAAGTGTAATAAAGTGAAGTGCAATAAAACAAGGTAGCCTGCATTTTACCTGTGAATATGGTCAATGTCTTTGATTAAAATGACTAAATTTAATTATAGCTATTGGTTGAAAATGTAACTTCTTTGGTCTTAAATAAGAATGTTAGTTCCCACTAAGAAAATTTATACAGAAGAAAAAAGAAGAATGTTAGAAATATTGGAAAGATCTTTTCAGGTAAATCTATTTTCTTCAGAACATATTAGGGAAATGGAAACATATTTTCATTAAATCAAGAAAGAACTACAAGAATACAGGATTATAACTTGCACTTACTATACCAGAAAATTTTCTCCTTTTCCTTATCCATTGATATACATACTATTATCATACTATTGTATAGTGTTTTTTAATTCTCAGGTATTTAAATTTTTACAACTTTATGCAATACAAGTATTGTCAGGAAATTTCACACCTAATACTATTAAATGAGAATATCACATAAAGTGTTAGCATAGTGTCTGGTACAGAGTAATTGCTAATCAACATTACCTATAATTAATAGTTAGGAGTAGCTCCCAAGTCCAAGGTCATGAAAGATAATGATCATATTGCTCAGCAACGTGTTACAATTACTGGGTTAGTGGATTATACTCTCTTTTACTGTCACTCAACTACTAAATAACGTAAGATTAACAACCCCCCAGAAAGTCAAGGAACGTATCCATTATATAAGTGCTATTTCTGAAATCCTTTTAAAGGAAGAAGATTATGGAAGAACAGAAATAACAAAACGATGCAATAAAAGAGAAACAAAAGCATAACACAAGTGTGTGTTTGTGACACTGTAGTCATCACTTTACACAGTTCACCTGGTTTAAAAAGAAATGAACCAAAGACTGTTGGAGACAATTTTCTCTTTTTAACACACCCTAAGGCTTTTACAAAATGACATTTAAAAAGACTGGTGTAGTTTTCAGAATGTGCCGATTTTGTAGTTAGATAGTCCTGAGTTTAAGTCTAGGTCTACTGGTTAACTGCTGAGCGACACAGATAAATTACTTAAGTTTCAGAGCCTCGGTTTCCTCGTTTGTAGAATGGCATGATAAGCACTACCATGCTTCCCAATGAGATAACATGTGGGAGGGGCGGGGTAGTGCCCACACAAGTAGGGGCTTTATAATTACAATAAACACTCGTGGATCTATTAATTTACATTCAGTTTTTATGAATTATGAATTATTTCTAAAATTTTATATTAGATTTTAAAAATATGCTTATAACGAGAAATGAACTATAACTATGATCTATTTTAGTTAAGCTTTCTGTTCAAGTTTCCTGTCTTAAATCTTTTTTTTTTTTTTTTAAATGGAAGCCTTTGTATTGATGCCATGCAATCATTTATTCAACAGATACTTAGGTATCCTAGAATGGGTAAGGAACATAAAGATAAAATTTGATAGAGAATGAGTCCTCAAGGAGTCTCAAGTCTCATGAGAGATAAGGTAGAAATATAACTATTGGCATAAGGTCTCTACCTTGTGGTAGTTGTCATGAGAGAGGTACAAGATAAAGTTCTATTGACATTTGGAGGAAAGAGTTTTTTTCCAGTTTGGAAAGTGAGGTTAGTGAAAGATTGATGGGACAGTGTTAGTATTCTCAGATTTGAATGTGCTGAGATACAGGGATGGGGAACAAGTAGAGGCTGAAAAGGTCAAAAAGGGCATGGAACATGGAGGTGGAAAAGCTAGGTGCACTCGAAACCAAGCTGGATATGTGTAGGAGGCATAAAAGGAATAGGAAGCGATCAGGCTAGTAAGTAATTTAAGGTTCAATTACGGAAGTCCTTTTTCTCAGGTGGTAGGAAGCCACTTAGGGATACAAACAGGGTTGCTTTAGAAAGATTAACTTCTACAACTAGATTTCTAAGACATCTTAACATTCAGGCAGCTAATCTTTGATATTAGTAAGGACAAACTGGCAAATTGTGCTGTGAGCCACGTCAGGGATCACGGAAGGATGAGAAAATACTGATTAGCGATTTAGGTATTTGCAGGAGTGAGTGTGGAGAGCTGTGGGCGTCATGCTGAGTAGGTGGAATCTCTATGTATGAATTTGTACAATATATTTGTTTTTTGTGGCCTCTACTTCTGTTGTTTTCCTGGTCTGCAATGTCTAGATTAATTATGGAAAAAGTACATCTTCCTCTTGAGGAAAACAAAAGTTGGAATTTGTTTTAGGGTAGAGCTAGTCTAAAAAAGCAGATACTGTACCTATGAGTAAGTTGCTAAAAAATATAGTTCTTCACAATTAAGTCAGTGCATCAGTTCTTTAAATTTACTTATTTGATTGTATCTGATACTGTATTTTTAAGATAGGGAGTGGTGAAAAATTAAGTCAAGTGATATAGAATTTAGTTTTATTTTTTAAATACTACTTAGACTGAGTTTATAGGAAATAAGTCCTTTTATTGGCAATATTACATTTAGGCAGACTTGAGAGAATCATATCAAGAATTTTATTTCATTTTAGTATTTGCTCAGTGTACACCGAGGGCTTTCTATGTTATAGGCAATGTATACATAACATATTTATATTTGTGAATTACAACTTTTATTGTGGCACACAGTAGCTTTCTATGGTTTGTGTTGTGCAAAATTGATGTTAGAGAAAATCACAGATAATGAAAATAGGTAAATTCTAAAATAAGACTAAAACAATGAAAAGGAACATACCAATGTTATTACTGAGGAATGGATGAGGTTTTAACCAAATTCTTTTATACCAAACAGACTTACATAGTAGGCAGGACCTGTTGAATTATTTACAACTTGTAGATAACAAAACATTTGCTAGCAGGGACTGGAGAACAGACAACTTGTATTCCTTTGTCACTTCCTGTTCCCCAAGCTGTTAGGTGACAGTTCTTCCTTCAGCATTAGAATCTACATTGACTGTAAATACTATACTAGAAACTAGTTTGTAAATACAATTTCATGAAGTAAATGGTTTTGTTGGCATTACAATTTCTGATTTTTTTCTTTTGATTTTCCAGAATATAACTTTTACTAATTTGCATCTGCAAAGATGGGATTTCTAATTGTTAAACACAGAATAAATATCCAAATTCTTAGTTTCTTAGAAATTTTGTATTTCTTGTAATTCCTCCATTTATTTTGTCATTCAGTTATATCAAGGGGACATATGGGTTATTGCTTAGAGCTATTCCGTATCTTCTCTCCCAAGACCTTCCTTTCCGTGACAGAACGTGGCCTCACTGAGCCATGCTTCCATTGTAAGAGACCAAAACTGCTTGTGAAACCTAAGACTGTTGCAGGGCTGTCTCTGTCTCTGTCTCTGTCTCTGTCTCTCTCTCTCTGTCTCTCTCTCTCTCTCACTCTCTCATCGTTGCGAAATAGACTTCTGCATTTTTTTTTTTTTTTTTTTTTTTTGAGACAGAGTCTCACTCTGTTGCCTGGGCTAGAGTGCCGTGGCGTCAGCCTAGCTCACAGCAACCTCACACTCCTGGGCTGAAGCGATCCTTCTGCCTCAGCCTCCCAAGTAGCTGGGACT
>CAUYMX010052514.1:0-45906 GCA_963573855.1 Lepilemur septentrionalis | reverse complement strand
CCTCAAACTCCTGGGCTCAAGTGATCCTCCTACCTCAGCCTCCCGAGTAGCTGGGACTACAGGCATGCGCCACCATGCCTGGCTAATTTTTTCTATATATTTTTGGTTGGCCAATTAATTTCTTTCTATTATTAGTAGAGACAGGGTCTCGCTCTTGCTCAGGCTGGTTTCAAACTCCTGACCTTGAGCGATCCACCCGCCTCGGCCTCCCAGAGTGCTAGGATTACAGGTGTGAGCCACCGCGCCCAGCCTAGCTGTTTAATTTTCTATAAAGATTTCTAATAGACTCCATGATGTCTCTCACTTTTCCACCACATGCTACACTCAGTCTTTTCTGTCTTGCTTCAAACCCTCTCTCTGTTTTCCCTTTCATTCTTCCAAATCCTGCTCATTCAGCAAAGCCCATCTTAAGGCCATGTCCGCCATCCCCTAAGAATGTCACTGACTATTCCAGTCCTTCTCTTTCTCTTTCCTGAAGCCCTGCAGTCAGTTTCTCACACTTGATCATTGTTATTCCCATGGCCGTGGAAAAGTAGGTGCCGTAAGTTTCTTGGTAGTGTCTCTTTGAGCTCTTGATAGCTTGTTCTTTCTAAGCACATTTTTAATGCTATTGCCTATGTGATACTACATGTCATATTTTAATGCTTAAATTCTCAGCAGCTCAGAGACTGCAAGCTCTTGAATATATAATGTCATAGTATTTTATTTTGTTAATTTTTAATCTCCAACACTATATTATGAACTCTTGTTGTTTTGTAGCCCCACAGAATATTTTAGATATTCTGAGAACATTTTACATAGTTTGGAAATCTCTCACGTCTTCCTCCTCCTTTCATGTCTTTTACCTTGTTTCCAAAAGGATTTTAGGTCTTTTAAAAACACAGAAACTACTACTAATAATAATGTTAATAAAGATCATGATACCCTAATATTTTCATTAGTAGAAACTATAATGTTTTCCAAGGCACTTTTACTTGAACTCAGGCATTTCATTAAAGAATCAATAATTCCAGTTACCTCCAACTGCCCCAGAGAAAAGTGCTGTAGCCGTTGCAAAGTACTTGAAATTTTCCTTAGAGGACACGTGAATAGGTTTTAAGTATTCAAAATTTTCAAATAAGATAACCATGCTCCCACTTTCTTGTGGTGACCGTCATCACCATATGCTGCAATAGGAGAAGGTGGTTAAAACTATCAGTGTTTACATTGAACTGAAATCTTTGGTCTGGTCCCTCCAATAATATAAATGCCATAAAATACATCTATGTACATGTAAGACATCCTTTATTTTGTGAGAAGAGCAAATGAGACTTTGTAACTCACTTTGTTTTCCAATTTAAAGACGTTTTAGTTTAACTGCATTTTAAAATCAGCTTATCAAAGCATAATTTACATACAATAAAATTCACCAGATTTAAGTGTACACTTCAATGCATTTTGAGAAATGTATGTGATCATGTAACTGCTGCCTCCCATCACTACAAAGAATTCCCTTAGCCTCTTCGCAGTCACTGCTTTCCATCTACCCCAGACTCTAGAAACTTCATAGATGCTTTCTGTCACTATAATTTTATCTTTTCTAGAAAGTCATATAAATAGCATCATACAGTATATAGTCTTTTGTGTCCATTTTTCTCACTTAGCATAATGCTTTTGAGATTCACCCTTGTCATTTCATGTGACAGTAGTTAGTTCCTTTTTATTGCTGAGTACTGTGCCTCTGTGAATACATTATAATTTATCCATTAATCAAGTTGAAGGATATTTCTGTTTTTTTCAGTTTGAGGCCATTATAAATAAAGCTATTTATAGTATTCATATATAAATCTCTATGAGAACATAGTTTTGTTGTTGTTATTTGCTTGTTTTGTTTTTATTTCTCATATAGTTACCTAGAAGCAGAATTTCTGGATTGTGCAATAAGTTTGTGTTCAACTTTATAAAAAACTGCAAAACCATTTTCCAAAGTGATTATACTACAGTATATTGATTTTTCCATCACCAATATAGGATAGTTCCATTTACTCTGTTCTTTCATCAACACTTGATATTGTCAGTTTTTTGAATTTTAGCTATTTTACTAGGGGTACAATAGTATCCCATTATGGTTTTCATTTGATTTCCCTAATGCCTAGTATTATGCATCTTTTCCTATGCTTATTTTCCATTTGCATATTTTAGTGTATCTAAATACTAAATATTTAGTATCTGTTCAAATAATTTGCACATTTCAACTTGAGATGGTTAATAGGCCTAAATGTAAAAACTAAAGTTATTAAACTTCTAGGAAAAAAACATAAAAGAAAATATTTGTGACTTGAGTGAGGCCAAGATTTCTCAGGTAGGACACACAAATTATCATTAACAAAAAATTAAATAAGACTTTATCAATAATTTTAAGACTTTGTCAAAACGTTTGCTTTTCTAAAAATGTTTTTAATGAAAAGGCAAGTTAAGAAAATATTTAAAAGACATGATAAAATGTTTGTATATAGAATATATAAAGACCTATTATAACTCATTAATAAGATATAAGTGTGCCACTTGTAAACATGGCTTTAAAATAATTCTAACTAATCAAATAGGTTTAATTTCTAAATTAATTGCCTATTTTTAAAAGGCATCTAAATTTTTTTTAGGCAGGATTTAAAATATTCAATATGTATTATTGTTAAAGCTCATTTAATTTCACTGGAGTTGCACAAAATTTAAGAGTAGCAAGGTATGTAATGAGATCCAGATTTTTCAAATCCCATTGACAGACATATCACACGAAGAATCCATGATGTAGGGAGGAATTTCCAAGAGCAGAGGCCTTTGAGGGAGCTCTTAACAAAGAGCCAGGAGATACATTTCATCACATTCAAGTAAGTAGGGCCAGCAAAAGAGGAATCATTCTAACTTTCACATAGCACATCTGAAGGAAGGTAAATGATCTGTCTGCTCAGAGTAAATGCCAACTGCCTTATTCCTACTCTCAGCAAATCCTCACTTCTAATAACTTCATTTTGAAGAACTAAGGAGTAGGCTGCTGAAGAGGGAAAGAGGAGTTATTTGCTGGTTATGAGAGACAAAAACGACCAGGTTTTTAGATTTCTATTATCCCAAGGAAAGATGGGCTGTTTCTCCTAAGGATCATGCTGACACAGGATGAGAACAGCACTTCCCGGAGGAACAGATCTGTCTTCAGCACAGCCCCCCTATGAGGACACCTCCCTTTCATGGGCACATCTAGGAAAACATCAAGTTCCATCAGAAAAAGCGACAGGAAAACGATGTGCAAGAGAAGGCTAAGGTAGTGAGACCGGGTGAGGCCTAAAGAGGGAAAGGATTAAGAGGCTGAGATTAAAGGTAATAACCAACACTTTCTTTGCACTTGCTATGTGCCAAATTCTTTACATATATTAACATATATATCAAATGCTTTACATATATTAGCTTATTTTGTCCTTACAGCTCCCCATAAGGTAGACGTCTCACTAAACCCCTGTTGCACAGATGAAGTTAACTAAGGCACAGAGAGATTAGGTTATTTGCTGCAGGCTGCCTAGGTGAGAAGTGGCAGAGCCAGGATTTATCACAGGAACTCTTAACTCAGCCTCCTGTGTTTTCATCAGTTATGGAGTGGGTTGCAAGTAATTTGTTACTAACCATAGTTAATAAAAAAATCAGTCTGCCAATGATTTACTCTTTAATCAATGCTATCTCGGAAAGCTCTCCTACTGAGTTGCATTTTAATATAATGTCTGCTTATTATATATATGTTAAAGAAGAAATAAGAGTTAAACTAAATC
The DNA here is from genome assembly GCA_963573855.1 of Lepilemur septentrionalis. NCBI lineage: Eukaryota > Metazoa > Chordata > Mammalia > Primates > Lepilemuridae > Lepilemur > Lepilemur septentrionalis. Next base: position 42,112 of record CAUYMX010052514.1, on the reverse strand, counting down.
ATACTGATTATTCAGGTCTCCAAGCAGATATCAATTAATCTAGAGTAGTGGCTCTCAGACATCACTGGGCACGGGAATCACTTGGGGTACTTGTTAAAATGCAGCTCACTCAGCCCTGGCCCCGGAGATTTTGAAACATTAGGCTTACTTTGGAGCCCTCGAATTTGCATTTTTAACAAGATCCTAAATCTGTTTTTTCCCTGTAACCCTCTACTTTTAGACCATTTTTTAAGTTGGCTACTGGAGGATGTCACTGACCACACTCTCACCAAGACAGTGCTAGTTGCTCCATGTATTAGACCCACAAGACTCTCCTGTAAACTCATCCCAGCACTGACCGCACAGTATGCAGATGAGTACTTGTGCCCCTCTCTCTCTCTCTCTCTCTCTCTCTCTCTCTCTGTTCTGGAAGGGTCTTAAAATGTATTCTTATATATATTTTATTACTATATATTAAAAATTCTCCAAAGCAATTGATATGTAGCCAGATCCCATAATGGAGTTGTGGATTCATGAATGAATAAACGAAAATAAGATAGTTTCAGATCATGTGAAACATTATCAGATGGCTGAATTCAGTATGCAAGTGCTACATTTAGTTAAAAAGTAACACAGTACATTTTAAAAAATATATTAAACACATAGAGACTATCATGGGCTCAGTTCATCATTGAACTCCATAGAACAGCAGTTTAATATATGCAGAGATGAGCATATATTAAACATAATGACAGAAATGATGGGTGACGTCTGGGCCTTTGTCTCACCTGCAAGGCCGTAAGCAGTGTGGGACTATCATTGTGCTCTATGTCCACTTCACACCATCCTTGCTGATTAATTGTAAAAACAGACACATCTGTCATATGAAAGCTTATATACCAGTGACCTGTTGACACTGTAATGCTGTTGCTTAATAGACCCTCCCAAAACTTCTTTGCTTTGTAGTTCTATTTATTTATTTAGCTCAGTATTCTGTGGGTCAGCAACTTGTGTTGGCTCAGAGGAATGGTTTTCTTCCTGTGCATTTGGTGAGCTGGCCAGTCATCTGGAAGCTGTCTGGCCAAAGATAGTCTTATTCACATGTTTGAAAGCTGGTTGGCACTTGGCTGGGCTTGTTCTTATGGCAGAGGTAGGGTTTTAATAGTGTGAACCAAAGTGTTGGGAGTCTCTTGTGTTAGAGCAATGATAAAAATGGTCCCACTTACCTACACCCTTTAAAATGTGAATTTGCAGCTCCTTCCATCAAGAAATAGAGCCCGTTTTTCTACCCCTTGAATCTAGACTGGCCTGTTTAAATTGTGTTGGAAAACAGAAGGAGTAAATGTCACATTGTGCTAGTTCCAAATGTAAGGATTAAGAGGTCTGTCATGCTTCTGCTAGGTCTTTTGAAAACCTGCTACCTCCGTGTGAAAAGGTCTGAGCTTGCCTGGTGAATGATGAACAAGTCCTGCCAAGATCAGCCACGCATGGCCCAAATCAGCAGAACCACTCAGCTAATCCATAGATTTCTGAGCAATAAAAAATGCTAATTGTTTTAAGCCATCGAATTGTGCAGTGGTATGTTATATAGTGAAAGCTAACTGATATTTCTCTTGCAAGGTTGATTAGAAGAGGCACCATGTCACTTCTACCTCAATTTACTGTCCAAAGCAAATAAAACAAGCCAACCCAGATTTAAAGTGTAGTGTGATTAATTCCAACTTTTAATGTGAGAAACTGCAAAGTTGCACTGCAAAGGATGAACAGACAGGGAGGCATGGAAAATTGGAGACGTTTTTATGATCAATCTCTAGCAGTTTGAAATGTCCATCTCCCTCCCTCCCTTCCTTTCTTCTTCCCTTTCCCACCCCTCTCTCTTTGATTAAGAGAGGGGGGAGAGAGAGAAAGAAAAAGGAGGAGAGAGACTCTTCTTTGTATTTTGCACAAGTACTCTTTGTATTTAATGTTTCAATGTAATGTTCAATTTCTTAAATTGAGTTAATTATATTTATCTAAAGACAGTTGCCTATTGAAGTATTTCTTTTCTGTGTCTAAGAATGCCGAGCCTCACTTGGTGCATACAGTTCCGATTTTTTTTGACACCATCCTTTTCTTGGAAGTAAAACAAAGTACAAGTTGATTACACTATTCTGAAACACCACCAGTGGTATTAGTTCCAAACTTGCAGTTGCATTGTATTTCTTGAAATTTCATCTTTGCCTGTGACTGCCACTGTTCTTCTTCCATTAGATAGAAAATGATGGTTTAATTTTTAGAGCAAGATTTGATTTGGTGTACGCAATAGTACAGTAAAAATTAGAGATGGACCTCCTGCCTCTCTAGGCACTAATGTTAATTGTAGTATCTTTCGCATTATAGGAGAATTTCACTGGGTAGTGAGATGAGCAGTAATTTTTGTGTGTGTGCTTATAAAAGTTATATATTTTTGGTATTTCTAGTGAGGAGATATTTTGTCATAAAGAAGATGTCTTCTTCTTAGTCCTTCCAATCTCTACATACATATACAACACACACACACCCTCATTTTCATGTTGATATTACCCACAGAAAGTGTATCTGAGAGGCTCAGACTACTAGTGGTCTGGAAAGTCAGAGGGAAAGGCCATCACTGTGTGCTGGGTTGGGAAGAGACTTCTCAGAGGAGGTAAGACTTAATCAGGGACTTGAGAAAAAGGCATTAAGAACCATGTAATCTACATGTACATTACATGTAAATGGGGCAGAGTGAGCACAACTCCAAAGAGAACACAATGCAGTATCTTTAGGGATGTATTAATCAGGAATGTTTTCCTTGCAAGTAACAGAAAGCTAAATAAGATTGGATTAAATAGAAAAAATGGCTCATGTTTCAGGCCTAACAGGAAAAATGCTGTTGGAAATAATTTTATGTCTCCCAACTTGCTTCCTCGACGTTAATTTAATCCTCAGGCAAAGTCTTTATACATAGAAGAAAAATAGTCATCAGTAGCCACAGACCTAATTCCCATCTACTTGACAACTCTAGCAATAAGGGAGTCTCTCTTTCGCAATGGTTCAGCTGTACTAGGTAAGATTCTTATCACCTGACTTACTTCACCTGCCCACACAAGAGCACTCTGTGTGGCCAGGAGGATGGCTAGAGTCACATGTCTACCCCTAGTGCTGGGGCTCTTTCAAACAACAAGGATTGAGATGGGGGATGGGTGGGTTCTAAAAATCAAGGATATTTAACAAACTAACATATACTAGACAAAGTCAATAGGTGTCTGCCACCAGTAAAGCATAAATAGAATATTTAGAGAAACTGGTGTTAGTTTTGCTGATTCATTTGTTTAATTTTGTTATTATTTGTTTGAGGAGTAGAGTGTAGGGACAAGTAAAGCCACGTTTGCAGGTTGGGATCATATCATTTAGGGCCTTGTAGTGGCTTCTCCCTTGCATTCCATATCAAGAGAGCACTGTGTAATTGAAGGATCTGCAAAGGCCAATCTCAATGCTGTTTTTATTTTCTTTCTCTATTGAGGTTGCCCATTTTCAGCCTTTCTATATACATAAATTTTCCAGATTTCTCTTCACGTCCACAAGTGTCTTACAGAACACTAAGGTACTGAACAATTGCTTTGCCATTCTGGATGTATGTACCCGATGACCTTGAATGCTGAACTTTGGGAGATTTCCTTAGAAAAGTTGATGTCTCCCAATGCAATCTTTGCCGTTTACTCTTGTCAGGGGACATGGACCTGTAATTAAATACCTTGGACCTTTCCATTAACATGATATTTTTTGCACAAATCTTTGATCTATTATTGATTCATTCCACTCAATTTAATGAATAATTCTATATGAAATAATGATGTTTAATGTCAGATAACATGAATTAAGTTTGTAGAGTGTTTTACTATAATGTATTATTTTTAGTACATTAACTTTTTTGATTCTCCAAATAGGGCTTCACTATAGATGGGCATGTTCTGTCATTCTCATTTTTTTAAGTTACTGAGTAGGTTAATGACTTAATAAAGGCTGAACTCCCATCATAGAATTTAAAAGATAATGTGATAAGAAACTAATTCAGTTAATTCAACAAACATTAATTGAGCACTTAGCCAATGTCAGATACTGAATTAAGCACTAAGGAAATGAAAATAAGACATTTTTGCCCTGGAGTAACTTGCAGACTATTACTGAAATTAAACTCATGAAAATATATATCACATTCAAGATGATAAGTAATAAAAATAAAATGGTGTGAACAAATGCACTAAGGATACAGAGGAAGATACAGAATCAATGTCTGACCTGAGGCCACCTGGAAAAGCGATATTCTTTAAGATCAGTTGTTAAGATTGAGAGGAATATTCTTAGGGTTACCGTAGAAGGAGTGAGGGAGTGGATGGTCTTTCATGACACAGGAAACAGCATACACAAAGACACAGCACTGTAAATGTCCAGCAAATCTAGAGCACAGGGAAATTTCATAGCAAAAAAGGAGAAGGGCTAGACCTAGGCAGGTAGGTAGAAGGACAGAATCATAAAGAGAAGCTTCTTTAAGACAAAATTGTTTATGTATGTATGTATGCATGCATTTGTATCTACTTATTTAGAAAGGAATGGTTTGTCGTTACTTGGAGTAATGACCAAGAAAAAGGACACTTGTAGCTCACCTACCTTTTGTTTTCGGGAAAACAAAAGTCCCTCAGTAAACCAATCACACCTCCTTTACTAGGCTCAGAGGTCAAATTTGAATTTGAACTAAATCGTTAGACATGAGTCCAAGGAATGTATTTTCCGAGAAAATCACAATGTCTTGCACTTTCCTCTTAAATGGTAAAATTTGATGGAGTTTTGAAGAAAGATTCAGCACAGGCTGTAATGGAAATTAAAACTCTAAGAAATGGGTAAAAATTTGTATCAGACACCACTTTTGTATAGTTTCTTATCCTCCTGGCCCCATATTTTTATACCAGTAGCTGTAGCAATGATGTTCTTTATAAACTTCGACTTGGCTTCACATAGTTGAAAACTGTCAGAGCCTCATTTCGTGTCCCAAAAACAGCTGGATCACCTTTGACGAATGGGGAATAGGAGCAATTGGGTAAATGCTTCCCCCTTTCACTCTTCAAGCAAGACATCCTGAGAGGCATTTCTTAAGACTTCTCAGATTGTTCCCTGGAATCAAGCACAAGTAACCCACAGCAGTGGCCAAGTCAATAAAGCCTCTTTATACTGACTTTCCCTCTTTAAGTTCCTTATTCACCCCTCTCCTAAGACTACACCCCCAAATTAATGACCTAAATGAAAGCCTTTGCTTTATATTTTCCTTATGGTTCTACCCAAGCAAATATAATATCACTCTTAGCCTTTGCCAGTGACAATGACTGCAAGATACCTGTGCTAATAGTATACACTCTTTATCCAACACTAATCTTTGGCACTGAGGCAAGGCACAGCCTTAGAATCTCTCATAATAAGGTCCTAGGGAAATATGGTGAATGGACTAGAGTTGACATGTATGCTACAATCTTGCTGTCTCTACTCCAACAAGGACCAGAGTTCATTCTGTATCTCTGACTCTCATTCTACAATCAGTTGCTTTTTAAAAACTCGTGAAGAATTAGGGCAGTCCACATACACCAGGCAGCACATTTACTGGTTGCAACCTGGATGCTGAACAGTAGGCTAGATTTATTCATTAGTTTAGTGAAATTATAAGAGCCATGTGTTAAACCTTGAATCTAGGGAGTGTCTTCCCAATTCAATATATTCTTCCTTATTTAAATTTATTTTCCAGCCTCCTTGATCAAACCCCCTCATAATCCAGACCCTGTGTACCCCCCTGGTTCATGACAGGACATGCTAGCTTGAACTTGCAACTCTATTATTGGGTTCTTTATATCCCCTGCTGGATTGTGCAGTAGCTTAGATCTATCATGACCTACTTTTCTGTAGGATACTTTAGAGAAGTCCGGTTACACAGGCAACATGAGCTCCCCCAGGACTAACTGTATAAGGGGACACTGGCCCTGTAGCTTCAGAGCTTTGAAGCAGTGATCAGGATAGGACGAGACTTGACTCTGATCCTGAATTTCATCTTAATTCTGGCCATCTTTCTGATCATATTGCTCTAGTTGTAGGCCTAGTAGCCAGGCATAGAGGTAGGAGTAGATCCTGAGTGAGACACAGGTTATCTTGTGGGAAAGATGCCTCTGCATTTTCTTCTAGAATAGGAGGAAAGCTAGCTTTTTGAAAGGAATGGTGTGCCATTTCTGCAGTCTCAAAAACATTCAAGAGTATGGGGAATCAAACGCTTTCAGGTCATCTGTCCACATGACTCCATCCTATGTATCTGGTCCCAGGTTTTGCCAGCCAAGGCCATGTGAATATAGCATACCAACCTGTCTTGACTGGGTTTTAACTTTCATTGAAGTTCAGCTACAATTTTAGGGCCTGATCTTGGTCCTTTGCTTTCTTTGCTCACACACCACAGGTGATGAGAGCTTCTTTGAAAACAACCAAAAAGACCCTCTGGCTTTCAGCTGCCTGACACTCTTCCTCAAATGTTCATTATCCTTCTATAGACCATCATTAGTGCTTAGCAATAGTCATCCAAACTCATTATATCTACTATTTCCTCCATACTTCTTGAATGTCTAATACACTGAGCTCACCAGTGTGATTTCTTCCCTTAGTATAAGATACCAATTCAACACATCAACTCACCATCATTGAAAATTTTAACAATTAATCCTCTACTTTGTTGTGGAAGCTGTCTGTGCTCCATCGATGCCCAGTGGTGATGCCTGATTGCCAGGGTAGCGATTAATCTACAATGATATTTTATTTTATTGCCGGTTTTCTCAAGCAATAAATTGAAATGGCACCTATTGAGGTTGTCGTCTTCTGAAGCAGATGCTGAGATGGACTTTGAGGTGGACTTTTAAGGGATACATACCTATAAAAAGCAGAGGGAGAAAGCAGAATTGAAAGTGATAAATTAAAATATAATTTGGGTCCTTAAATCCCAGACCTCTTGTTAAGGATCTTTTGGGCAAATACTGTCCATCAGAATTGTCCCTGCTTGTGTCAAATAGATTGGCATGTATACCCCTGCCTTATCTAGTCATCTGAGGAACACCCCCCTGATAAGGCAATGTCTCCATTTCAAGCGACTCTGCAGCTGAAGGAGACTCTGAAGGAACCGAAAGGCTGGAAGCTGTTTGCTGACCCCACAGCTGTGCTGTGTGTCCTTCTTTAAGGGGGACACAAAGGGTGGTGCATATCTGTGTATCCTGTAGCAGCTTTGTCTCCTCCTTGAAACCACGAGTTCCTAAAGTGTGTGTGGGGGAAGGGAGGCAATGACTTACTTATTCTTAAGTGCAAATTCTGGATTTAAGCTTTAAAATAATGTTGGATCAAAGACTTAATAATAAGAAAAAAGAATGGGCAGATATACTGATGGCACTAGGGGTGGTGGTGATGACAATGTTGATAGATTTGTTTATTGAGCATGTACTGTATGCCATGGTATCTAGACTCATTCCTTGGATAGATATTTTGAATGTTTTAGAGATATCCAATAGTTGTTCGATAAATATTTTTCTCAATAAACATTTTAAAAACATTAGAGGATGAACAAATATACTTGACACTGTGACAAATATTTTAAAATATTATGTTTAATCCTTTCAAAATCAAACAAGTTTTCTTAATTTACAGATGAGGCTAGTAGAGATAAAACATTACCTGAGGTTGTACAGCAACAAGTTAAAGAGGCGGAATTGAATGCAGGTCTGATTCTAGAGATCCTGCTATTAAATACTATTAGTATATGGGGCAGTCATTGGCAGTCAACCAAAAGGGATGGTTCTCCCACTGCACATAGAATGGTCTTCAGGGTTGGGACCTCAGGAGTCCTTGCAAGAGGATAGATAGGAACTATGGTCTCTCTTGGAGACGGAATTGTCAGGCATGAAACCAGAATGTTACCTTAGGTCCAAAAATACGCCTGACTTAGTGCTGTGTAAAGATATTTGCAGAGGGTCATAAAACTTGTTTGCCCAGCCAGAGATATGAATAGGCTATGAGATTGATCTGGACTAAAGCTGTGAGTGAGGGTTATATGCCTCTTAGATTCAGAGAATGAAAGCGTACCAGAGAGGATATCTCACTTTCCAGCATGAAACCTCCCTGCCCAGCTGTGTCTTGCTGTAACACATCCTTCATGTGAAGAACTACATGAACATGAACCAGATTAAGACCTGTTGCCTTTTACTTGGCTTGTATCTGAAGCATGGATGAAATAATTTAATTTTAATTTTCTATATCTCCTATTACAGGTGACATACTATTTTAAAATCTTTAAAAAATATATTTGTTTAAAATTCTGTTTATGGCAATTGAACTCTCTTTCTGGGAACCAGCCTGTTGGTTGCAAGAAATATAAATAAGCATCTCTCTGGCATCTACTGTCGTTGCATGAAATTCTTACCAGATCTTGTCTATTGAGAAGGATGAGTTATTTATTCCACTGAGGAATAAATATGATATGAAAGGAGAGTAATGCCTTCTGTAAGTAGAGAAGTTAGAGACTAAAAAACTTGAATTTAGCAAAGGTCAGTCTCCGTGTTATCATGTTTGCTTTGGAGGAAGAGAAAATATGAGTTGTTGAGAAAAAGTAGAAGATCAAAAATTCAATTCATTAACTCGAGGCATTAGAAGTGGAGCCAGGAAACATAATCCTGAGAGGAAGCTGTTGGGGGTCAGAGACACTTAGAGATTCTGGGTAAAGGTGATAAGGAGGTAGAAGGTGGATATGCAGGCAAATGAAGTAAATAATTTCAGGAGGCTGAGCAGAAAAGGGGAGTTTTCTAACTTCATACCATTTGGTAAACTGTACCTTTTAAACAGATGCTTCACACTTAAGGAAGAACATGAAGGGGAAATCATTCTTTTCAGGGTTCAGATATTGACAGAATGAAGTCTATAAATACTTGTTAGAAGTATGGACTTACTCGGTTACAGAAATCTAATGCAAACTGGTTGAATCAAAAAGTAAATTTGTTGGCTCATCAAATTAAAAAGTTTAGGACAACACTGAATCCAAGTGATGTCATGATTAAAATGGCTTCTCTCTATCTTTCTGCTCTGCATTCTGTTTTAGCTTCATTGTAAAGTTGGCTTCCATTTTAAAGTGGCCCCTGCAACTCAAAGTTTCCTTATTAATTGTAAGCCAGTGAAAAAGAAATGTGCTGTTTCACACTGGTTCTAATAAAGGTGTAGGAAATAATCTCAGTGGCTCAGGATGTCTGACTTGAGTCACATGTCTACCTCTCAATCAATCAGAGGTGATGCTCTCATTGACCATTCCTGAATCACTTTTCGATTTCTGGAGCTAATGATTATGCAACATCTATTTCTCTATCTCAACATGATTTGAGAGTGTGATATGGGTTGTTAGCAAAAGAAAACCAGAGAGATATTACTAGAAATGGCGGTGAGGGGTTGGGAGGGTGGATGTTTGTGAGACCAGAACAAATGTTTAATCTATGCTTTAATCCTCTCATCTTTACTTGTTAGAAAACTAGCCAAAAAGGAGATACATTAAATTGAAAGATATCTTGTGTTCGTGGATTGGAAGGATTGATATTTTTATAATGTCGATACTACCCAAACTGACAGATTCAATGCAATTCTTATTAAAATACCAAGACATTCTTCACAGAAATATAAAGACAATCCTAAAATTTATATAGAACTGCAAAAGACCCTGAATAGACAAAGCAATCTTGAGCAAAAGGAGCAAAGCTAGAGGCATCACACTATCTGAACTCAATATATACTATAAAGCCATAAAGAAATAGTATGGCACTAGCATAAAAATAGGCACATAGACCAATGGAACAGAATAGAGAACCCAGGAATAGATCCACACATTTATAGCCAATTAATTTTTGACAAAGATGCCAAGAACACATTAGGGGGATAGAATAGTCTTTTCAATAAATGATGTTGGAAAAACTGTATATCCACATATATAAGAATAAACTTAGATCCTTATCTCTCACCATATATAAAAACTAACTCAAAGTGAATTAAAAACTCAAAAGTATGACCTAAAACTATGAAACTACTAGAAGAAAACATAGAGGAAACACTCATGACATAGGTCTGGGCAAGAATTTTTTGCCACATAATTTTTACCACACACAAAAGCAAAAACAAACAAATGGATTACATTAAACTAAAATGTTTCTACACAGCACAGGAACAAACAGAGTGAAAAGACAATAAATATATAGAATCAGAGAGAATATTTGCAAACTATACATATGACAAGGAGTTAATATCCAAAATCTATAAGGAACTCACACAACTCAATAGCAAAAAACCAAATAACCTGATTAAAAAGTGGGCAAAATATCTGAATAGACATTTCTCAACAAAAGACATATAAATGACCGACAAGTATATGAAAAAATGTTCAACATAACTAATGATCAGGGGAATATAAATCAACACCATAATGAAATATTGCCTCACCCCAGTTAGAATATCCCTCATCAAAAAGGAAAAAGATAGCAAGTCCTGAGGAGGATGTGGAGAAAAGGGAAACCCTGTACACTGTTGGTAGGAAATGGAAATTAGACAGCCATTATAGAGAAAAATATGGCAGTTCCCCCCAAAAATTAAAAATAGAACTACCACATGATCCAGCAATCTGATTACTAGGTATACATCCAACTTAAAGTGAGCATGTAGAAAAGATATTTGCACTGAGTATTTTATTGCAATACTATTCACAGTGGATATGCCAAAATACGGAGCCAACTTAAGTGTCCATGAATGAATGAATGTTTAAAGAAAATGTGGGATATATACACAAAGAAATACCTGGGATATATACACAAAGAAATACCATTCAGCCACAAAAAATAATGAAATCCTGTCATTTATGAAAACATGGATGAACCTGGAGGACCTTATGCTAATTAAAATAAGCCAGGCACAGAAAGAGAAATAGTGCATAGTGTCAGTCATGCATGGAATGTAATAAAGCTGATCAAATAGAAGTAGAGGGCAGAAGAGTGGTTGCCAGAGGCTGGGGTGGTCAGTGGGGAGGAGGAATGGATAGAAGTTGACCAAAGGAGACATAATTGCAGTTATAAAGGAAATAAATGTCAAGAGATCTATCGTATAGCAAGATGAGTAACGTTAATGATAACATATTATATTCTTGATAAATGCAAACAGAGTGGATGTTATGTGCTCTTACAACAAAAATGATGACTATGTGAGGTAATGCCTTTGTTAATTAGCTAGATTTAACCATTCCACAACGTATGTGTACTTCAAAGCATCATGTTGTATATGATAAAAACATACAATGTTATCTGTCCATTTACAAAAAAATTAAAAAGAAAGATTATTTTTTCTTCCTGCCCAGCTCTTTTCCTCAAAACCACAGACAGATTCCTCTTGTTTGGTCTCACACCTCATTTGCCCTCCTTTCCTGCAAATACACGTCTCTTTACAAACACTCCATTAGTTTTGATGTTTGCCTCGGAGCTCTGATATGTTTGAAGGGTCTCTTTAAGGTTCTCTGACAACTCCCCTGAGCGCTCTCTGAAGGCTTTTTTTTTATCGCCCTCTGCCCACTCCTGGGCTCATCACTCTTCTGGGCAATACTGGCTTCATCAATATTTGCTAACACTGTTTGACAGTCTGTGTGTGTGCATTCAAGCAGAGAGGGAGACCTCTGGAGGTCATCACAATCTTGCTGATGTGTTGTGTCACGTACTAGAGAGTCTATATAATACACAGAGGGGCAGTGGTGACATTCTGATTGCCTAGTTTATTATGAAACTAACAGGAGAGAAGGGATATGTGATGCTGAATTTATTGAAGCAAGAGAGAGGGGATGGGCTGTTGGATATGTCTAGGGGCGTCTTCATTTTTATCTAAGTGGCAGAATATTGACTATTGGAAACTCATCTATTCAGAAACTTCTTCAGTTCTTTTAGTTTGGGTCTCAGGTGAAGAGTACACTGAGTGTCTACCCTGCAGCTCACCAGCTGTTCAAGCGGATTCTCCCACAAACTCTTGAAGAAGCCAGGCGCTTTACCTTTGATTCACAACATTGGAACTATTTTGCCATCATAACATCATGCCTTATTGTGGCTCAAATACGGTATTAGAAATTAAAGGTGATGCAGCTCTGAGTCTATAGCTAGAGGCTCACTTCCCATGGGGTTGGTGAACTTTACACCATTCTCTGTCCTAGGGCTGCAGATTAAATCCTTATCAGTCATTTTTAAGGGGAAGTTAAACTGTTCCATGAAAGGAATGGAGGAAGAAAGAATATCTGGCTTAGTACAAAAGGAGTTCCCCCCGGAGAAGTGTCCTTAGAATGCGTGGCTTATTGACAAACGGTCTGTAGTAGAGTATAATTTCCAATCTAAAGCAGATCTAGTATCCAAGCCTGGCTGGATGGTCAGACTTGCCCAAGCCTTAGAGAATTGACTGGGCTTTCTCATGTCATCCTGTAGCTAAAGCAAGAAGACAGATTCATAAAAAACTTTAACTTCTAATCTTGGTTTTCTCCATGTCTTCTAGTAGGACTTACCATAAATATCATGTATCAAGAAGACAGTACCTCCCCTATGCAAAGAATTCTAGAAAAATAATTATTCTGCGTTAATAAAATTTTAATAGAATGGGCTATATTTTAGTTTTTGACATTTTTTTTTAAATTCAGCATAATCAGCCAGGGAGGAGGAAAGGAAAAATTCTGGATATGGTGGATACGGTGTCCTGGGGAGTATTATGTCAATTTCTGCGGCCACCACAAGCCAAAGTTTCTAAGGTCACATTTGCTGCTTTGGAATTATTTTTTGGGTCATAAGAAAGCTCATGTAGTTGAGGAGACTGACATTTCCAGGCAGGCAGGGAATGTGGCCTTGGACCAAAAACTGAAAGAGAACACTGTCGTCATAGTGTTTACATTCTGAGGATAAGGAGACAAAAAGATAAATATGAATACGGAAAATATATAGTACGTTAGTGAAAAAGTGTTCTGGGAAAAAAACCAAGCAGGGAAGTATGATAGAGGATAGGGGTGTTGTGGTTCAGATGTTAGTAGTATGGTCCGAGAAGGCTATTTCGGTAAAGAACCGAAAGGAGTGAGAGAGATTCCTGCCTAGTTAGAGCAAAAGCCAGAGGAAATGCAAGAGATCAGAGGCAGGGGCCATGTGTGCTTCAGAAAGAGGCTGTTGTGTTTAGAGAAGAGAGAGCAGAGTGCCTGAGGTAATCACTCCTCTCCCATCCCAGATCTCTTTGATAAAATATCAGGTATCTGATCCTCCTTTTAGCGCAGCAGCTGCACGGGGCTTGTGCTCTTTCTTCATTCCCTAGACATAAAGACTTCCGAATTGTTAGCTTTGGGAAGGTAACCGACCTGTATTTAGTTATCATGCCTTGTTATTCCCTTTAATCTAGAGCAGATTTGTCATGTTTCTCTTTCACTCATGACATTGACATTTTTAAAGAGTAAAGGCCAAGTATCTCATAGAATGGTTTTCAAAAGTCTGGGTTTGTCCAATTTTTTCCTCATTACTGGATTCAAACAAAAATCTGGGTGAGTCTTTACTACAGTCTATATACTAAGAGCGAGTCAATATACTAAGTCTATACTTGCTGGGAGGCAGGGGGACTCCTTGTTCTTCCCCCTGCTTCTCAGCAAGAGGCATAGCCATGCGCCCCACTACTGATGATGCCACGATGGTCATTCGGCTAAGATGATTCCTGGATTCTTCTTTGCAGAGGTGTTTTCCCTGTTATATCTTAGTGAGTAATCTCTGAGACAGTGTGAATATCATATTTTCCAACTCCTTTCATCCAACAGTTCTAGCAATAATCTATGATCCTTTTTTTAGTGAATTATCACATTGGTGATTTTCTGAATTTTTTTTTCCCTGTTTTGACATTTATTCTGTATGTATTAGCTACCATTATTCTGTAAAGAAGAGTTATCCTTTGGTAAAGTAACTTTTGGGGAGGGAGAGCAGAGCAGATGGCACATTCCAAATTTTTTACTCCCTTTCTTCTCTCCAAATTGCTCCTTTTTTGCCGATGTACAGATTTCAGAGGGTTGCCTGCTGGGAAGAAACTGCATGTGCTCTATGGCTTGCCTCTAGACTTTAACATGCCTCTAGACTTTTCTCTATGACCTGGAGTTACATATTCTAAAATAATAAATAAAACCTTTAAATTTTCTCTAAGTTTAAGGGAGAAAATTCTGAAAGGGTATATTTATGTTGGCAGTCATTCTACCTAACATGTAATCATGAGAAAAATGGGGGAAAAAAAGAACAGAAATTCAGCTTGAAAAATAGACACTCTATGCACCTGTTGGTACCTGCTATATGACTCTTCTGGCAGTACAAGGCTTAATGTAGAATATTTGTCATGGTTTAGAGATAAGCTAGGTTAATTGTAGAAGAAAATCATGTGCTCCCTGGATCATGAAGAATGTGTTCGGCTGAATATTCCACCACTCTTTAAGAGGACAGAGCATGCTAGGAGGTTCTCCTGTGCTTGGCACCAGCTTCCCCACTGCCTTTTCTCATCCAGCCTGTCTGTCTTCTCCCTGCTGTTTCTGTCAGCCCTGGGTCTATCTGTATTCTCACTGATGTAACTCTACTAAGTGGATCTCTCGGAGATTTTGTGGCAGAGTCAGGGAGTTGTTGAGCTTTTCAGTAAGATGCAGCTCCACTGGGCTGGGAGCCTAGACTCATGGATGCTTATCTAGATTCTGATGCTGACTAGGTTTGTGTCCCTGAGTTTCAACATTGGTGAAGTGAAGAAGTTGGGCTTAGATTCTTCCAGTTTCACTGTTAGTTTGTCCTGGAAATCTACACTGCTATACACTTTTTCTGTGAAATGGCTTAATGGATTTTTGAGCATTTTATTCTACTCTAATTATTTCCAGATCTCAAAAATAATTTGTGAAATTTGCATTTCCCTAAAAGAAATTCCCTTTGAGGGAAGAGACCACGTTATAGATGTGATATCTGACATAATTGCCGGCATTTACTGAATGTTTACCATGTGACATATGCTGTGCCAAATGCATTAAATATATTAATATTATCTCATTTAATCATTTTAATATTCATCTAATCCAATATGGGAGGTGCTATTATTACATTGATTTTAGAGATAAGAAAACTGGGGTTTAAAAAGAGCTTTCCCAAGATCAGTTAGAAAATAGTGGCCTCAGTTCTCAAACTCAAGTTTGTCTATTTTAAAGCCCCTGATTTATATCCCTATATGCTCCCATATGGGCATAATGGGAGTGATAAATTGTTGGGCCCCTTTGGATGCCTGTTACAAAATCATTAACCTTACAAGAGGCATGGATTCCTGTCCTGAGACCCTCTTCTCCAACATATACCCTCAGTGTTCATTTCAACCCCCATTCAATGAAAATAGGTTCAGAGACCTGCCAATGATAAAATCCCCATTTGGTTCCCTTAAATGTTTTGCCTTTATTTTTAAAGAAGGTAGAGGAGATATCCAATGTTTTTATGCTAAAAATGTTGTTTTTTAATAAAAGTTTTGTCAAATTCAATTCCATGGATTTATTCAGTGTTATGAAAATTTTAATGTCTCATAAAAGGATTAAAATATCTATCCACAGTAATCCATAAATAAAAAGCATGAGCACAGGCTAACTCTGTTCTATATATTTAATTTGAACATTAACAATGGAACAAGACTGATTAGCTTTCTTTCCCTTGCACAAAACCTCTGCCAATGAAAGTCAGTCCTGTTCCTTGGTTGCATTTCTTTACCAAAAACTGAGGTTGACTATGTATCCCCTTGCCATCCAGAAAGAAGGTACAAAAACTGTCCCTCAGACAGTTGCCTGAGCATCCTAGATTTTCTGTCATTCCTTTTCCCCTCCCCAAATAGTCTCTTTTTGCAACATACAGATTTCAGCGAGTTGCCTGCTAGAAAGAAATGGCATGTGCTCTATGTGTTGCATAAATTTATTTACATAATGTGTTTCCAGATTTTTCTCTATGACCTGGAGTTACACATTCTAAAATAAATAAATAAAACCTTTGAATTTTTATAAATTTAAGAAAAGAAACCTTAATTCTAAAGGGTATATTTGTCAGTCATTCTACCTAACATGTAATCATGAAGAAAGTGACATAAAACAAAAACACAGAAACTCTGTGTGAGAATCAGATAGCCATGTACACCTACTGAGTTCCTGGTGTGTGATACCTTAGGTATTACAAGCCTCAAGATAAAGAAAAAAGACAACAGATATGAATTCTACCTTCAGGAAAGTTTATGCACATTCACACGCACACACATTTTATATATATGTGTGTGTGTATATGTGTGTGTATATTTATATATACACACATATTTACATATAAACATTTTGAGCTTTTTGTTTTTTAATTTAAATATTTTTAATTGATAAAGTGTAATTGTATATATTTATGGAGTATAATGTGATACTTTGATATAGATATACATTGGTTGTGGTGATTGTGGAATGATTATGTAAAGTAAATTAATATGTCTATCACTTCAGATACTTACCATTCTTTTAGTGAGAACATTTAAAATCTGTTCTTTTAGCAATTTTGAAATATACAATACATTATTATTAACTACAGCCACAAAGCTCTGCAATATATCTCAAGAACTTATTCCTCCTCTCTATCTGAAACTTTGTACCCTTGGTTCAACATCTTCCCATTCTCCCTCTCCCCTTCTCCCAGCCTCTGGTAACCACCATTCTACTCTCTGCTTCTATAAATTTGACTCTTTTAGATTCCACATATAAGTGAGATTACATTGTATTTGTCTTTCTGGGCCTGGCATATTTCACTTAACATAATGTCCTCCAGATTCATCCATGCTGTCAAAAATGACAAAATTTCTTTCTTTTTTAAGGCTGAATAATATTTCATGTTTTCTTTACTCATTTATCTGTTAATGGACACTTAGAGTGATTCTATATCTTGGCTATCAAGCATAATGCTGCAATAAATGTGATATCTCTTCAACATACTTATCTCATTTCTTTTGGATATGTACCCAGTAGTGGGATTGCTGAATCATATATGGTAGTCCTATTTTTAGGTTTTCAAGGAACTTCCACTGTTCTCCATAAAGACTGTATGAATTTACAATCCCATTAGCAGTGTGCAAGGGTTCATTTTTCCCCACATCCTCACCAACCCTTATTATCATTTGTCTTTATGATAATAGCCATTGTAACAGATGTGAGGTATTTCATTATGATTTTAATTTACATTTTCCTGATGATTAGTAATGTGGGACATTTTTATATTAACTTTAATATATGCATACCTACTTATGGGCATTACCCTACTTATTTCTCCAACTAATACACTAGGCAATAAATACAAAACGTTTGTAATCCTTAAGTGCCCATTTATTGTAAACAGCATACATTGTGCACACAAGCTGAGTCGGGATGGAGACACTGGATGGATTTACTGCCTGGTTGAGAGAACAAGCATATAGTGTTAGTAAGTAACATGAGATAATCTGTTATTGAATACACATTTGAGCGATATAGATTGTTGTATGAAATTAAGCAGAGACACATATCTTCAGGGGAAGCCTAGGAAGATATAGGCAAGTTTACAAGCAAAAACCAGTGTAAGAAAGTGTATAAATATGGGAAAAGCAGCCAACCACATGGTAACTTCCAATTAGAGTTATACATTATACATTAATGCTAGGAGGATGGAATTGAAACTAAAGGAGTTATTTTGGGAAATATGTAGATTTCTTTTTGGAGAAATTGAAATGGGCTTTTCTTTTGTGGGGCCATGAATTTTAAACACAATTCAAGGCTAAAGTTCCTGGGAGTGAGCTCGATACCACCAGAAGAGTCAGAGTCAGAGATAGAGACTCAGTGTCCCCAGAGACATGCTTTAGATTTACTTATTTAATTTTTTTAAGTTTAAAAATAGTTTGAGTTAGATTGTATCTAGTCACTGGTGACAAGATTAAGATTGGCTAAGGTAAGGTAGAAGAACGGAAGGAAAAAAAAGGATTGAAGGGTATAGGGACTCTCCAACAGAGGGACTGGGGAAATTATCAAGAAGGAATATCCCCCATTTTATGACATTTATAGAGAATAAACCCCTTTGACTTTACTTAACCACTCAGTAAAATAGTTTGGTTTTACCTCCACTAATGAGACCCTGCAAAAGTCTAGTCTAGCTGAGCTAATTTTGTGATTTTCCGGGGAATGAGAAAGTAGGAAATGGCGAATATTTGTTATTTAACATCTAAGACCAGTATTGTTTCACTTTTTTATTTAAAAATATTAAAGTTTTGTAGATGCTGTAACAAACATACATGTCAATAGCCAAGCATCAGTTCTTTAAATTAAACTGGTTGCAATATGATTTATTTCATGAGTTGTTTCACAAACTGCTGCTTTTAGAGATTCTGCCTCTATTGTCTACATCCTCTCATCTCTTCTGTCCCTTCGGTAGGTTGTCATTAGTCTGCCTTTTGCGCCTTTCTCTCTCTTCCCTTCTCTCTCATTTCTATAAAAGCGGGAGGGGGAGAGAGAGAGGGAGATTGAGAGAGAGAACTGGGAAAATGACTGATGGATAGGTAACCTGTAGATTACTTTCTTAAGAGAATATCATGACATTTATGTTGTTATGTATCCACTGAATGACAGTGTTCCCATTCTTCATTGCACACGTAAACTGAAAGCAAGCAATGATTTGCCTGTTATCACATCTTAAATGAAAGTATACTTTGCTGTGAAGCTCTGGTTTCTGGTGGTCATATCTTACTCTAATAAAAGTTGAGATAATAGGCAGAATGGATATAAATTTGAGTTTATAATGAGGATGCTCCTTTATCATTCCCGACAGATTCTGTGTGCTGAGTAGGCAGTAATGAAATAAGGGCCTCAGGACACATAAAAAACACATAAATAAGCTTCCTAATAACAGATCTTTATTTTAACTATGCTGAGATCAACTCCAGAACGCCCATGTAAGTTTCTTGCCTCAGAATCTTCTGGAAATTACTCAGGTGGGGAGGAGATTAAAAGAACAATATTAGCATCTCTTTTAAGAGGCAGCTCTTCCCTCTAGTAGCCTCAAAAATGTAAAATAAGTTTGAAGGGAGCTAACAACACTTATAAAACATATTCAGATGGGATCTCAAGGAAGGACCATGATTTCAGAGGGGAGCAAAGAGGAAGAAGGTGACTTCATGTGAAGAACTTTTATGTAGGATAAGAGAGTGGCCAGTAGAATCTAAAGGGCAAGAGTTTAACAAAGGATGCTTTTGGCCACATGTTAAACATAAACGCAAGCCAGCATCTCTTTGTTATTCTTTTTCCCCTCCTGAGTTGCACAAATGAACCCATCAGTTATTTTGAGAGAGGCACATTAGAATCTGAATATATCTGCATTCAGGATAGAAAAAGGACTCAGAAGATGGTGGAAAAAATATTAGTCATTTTTTGTTGTTGCTATTTTCCTGCTCATCTTCACTCCATCCCTCTTCTAAAATTCAACTCTCTCCATGATCTGTGATTCAGAAGAATGGCGTCAGACTGAGTTTCCATGAGAGTGCTGTCAAATAGGCTTTCTCTCATGTGGTCTAGTCTGATTACTGTCTGTGTTCAGCAGGCTTCTAAGGTGTGATCTGGGCTGAGAAAGAGTGCTGATGACACCATGGTCGTGGAGGAGGAGGGTGGCATTGTCTGTGCCATCCATTTCCCAAACCTGCATCTTTAAAAATACACCTAGAGGCAGGCGCAATTCAAAAGCCTATTGTAGAAATCACGTCATCAAGCCTGGTGCTAGGGATCTGGAACCTGCAACCAGGCTAACATTAAATCACATGGACTGCGGTTGACCCTTGACATTCTTAAGGGATCTAATCAAACACCTTTGCAAAACCTCAGCCTTGCTAACAGTGCTTAACATTTATTAAGCATTTATTATGTGCCAGATACTGTTCTAAGTTCTTTTATATGGGCTCTCTCTCTCTCTCCTTTTAATTTTCAGAGCAGCCTTATGAATGAGGTGCTGTTATAAGTGAGGACACAGGCTTAGAAAAATAAAATAATTTTTCTTGGTTGCAAAGCATCACTAATTCCTTTGCTATTAGATAAAGTACTAATTGATATAAAGATGCACAATAGTCAAGTAGAGCAGTTACTAGTTCATAAATTGCTTTTCCATACAAAGAGTACTATTACTAACTCATTCAAATTCTGGCTAGGCACTTTGCATACAGTGTTTCATTTAATCTCCACAATGATTCTATTAGGTAGCTATGAATATTCCTGAACAGTGACTGATAGGGTCAGGAGCAGATAGTTAAAACAGAATTTATACACACCCAGGAACAATTGTTGTCATACTTATCTTTCATGCTTTCATAATGACATTTAGAAGGTTACCTTTTTGAGAACAAAAAAAAAACAAAAACAAAAAACCAAGTGGGCAAGACATTGAAGGTCCATATTCATTCCTGATAATGAAATCATTCAATAAAATTATGCTGTGATGTCAGTATAGAGGGGATTTGGAAGTAGGGGAGGGCTGCATTTATTTCCCTTTGTTATCACATAGTATCAAACACAACTTCAATGCAGGTAAACAGTCTATAAATGTTACATGTCTGTATAATTCCTTATGTATTTCCTTTCTCTTGCCCATTTTTATGTTTTATTTTAACAGCCAAAACCAGAAATAGAAAGTAAAAACATTAGCAGAGCGGTGGAGTTCTGTCAGCTATGTCTCCACTCCTTCACCTGTATTGTCTCTAGAGAATCTAGTCCAAGTTGATTTATTTTCATTAGAACTTTAAATTTCTGTTTTTGCCCAGTGAGGTCAGACCATGCTATATTCATTCTCATTCTGTTTGCAAGGAAACTCACATACAGATGGTCAGTAATTCACACAAATAGGCAACAGACCACATACATAATCCTTCAAATTCGTGCATTATTATTATTAAAACATGTTTGGCTGCTTCCACTGTTTCTCACATTCATTCTTGTCGGAAAGACACGAACTATGCTTCTCAATTCCTATAATTGTTCTGATGCTTCATTTAAGAGATGGTGAGAATCCTGGGAAATAGTCTCTATTTCCAGAAACCTCATCATTTCTGCACGTTTCTAGAGAGAAAATGTCTTATAACAAACAAGTGGCAGAAAATACCATGAGGCATACGGACCAAATGGAAAACATGAAACATTTCTAGGTATCAGTGTAACTGTAAAGGAAATAGAACACAAAGATAGTAAACTCATGCTGCAGTGAGCAAGGCTTTGGACTTCCACGACCTAAGATTCAAAACCCATAACTATTTGTAATCAGCTAGGTGACTCTGAGCAAGTTGTATAGTCTTTCTAAGACTTACTCATCTGTAAAATTGAGACCAGGATAACCCAGGATTGTAGGGATTGTTAAATGAGATAATGTGTATAAAGTCTCTGGTGTAATATCTGGCACAATGTTGTTCAGGAAAGATGGGTTCTTTTCTTGGAACTTCCTAAAACCTCAAAAAGAAATATGGGATTTCATTTTTTCTCCAAACCCTAAACACTTCAGGAAATATCACTTTTCTTACCAAAACCAAAACTGAAACCAAACCAAACACACACACACACACACACACACACACACACACACACACACACACATCCAGAAACAAAACCAAATAAATAAGGAGGGTAGCCCCATTCTTTGGTGGGGGATCTGATGTCCCTTTAGAGTGGAGTAGAAAAGTTGTTAAGTTTCTTATTTTTCCAAGGTTACTGACAATCAATTTATCTAATCCTTTCCCATTGCTGGCTTTCCTCTTTCCTTGGTAACAGCAAACAAATGTCCCTTTAGACACTCCCTCCGCTCCAACATACACACACCTTTCTCTTCTCTGTCCAAATGGTTCGGGTGAGTTGGATCCCATTTCCTAGTTCTAAAAGGGTAGGCACAAATAAGCCTGACTGATAAAAAAGTTTGAGAGTATAATATTGAAACTAAATCGAAATTATTTTCCTTAATAGATGGTAAGCCGGGGGCCACTATATGGAAACATTTATTCAAGAAGTAGTCTGATACAGAGAAACCTAGGGGCGCAGCATGCACACGAATACACATTCACAATGTGAGCATGTGAACCTGAAAGAGCCAGTCCTAAAGATGGATCCTGAGTAGATAACTGGACCTAAATTTAAAAGAAAGCCAAGAAACCATTTGCTGACTAGAGGCCACACATGTACTCCAAGTTCCCAGAATATCTGCATCTCTGTTTAACTTCGGGATTGCCAGAGCTCACCTGAACTAACCAATCAGGGGTCAACTCCCTCAACCAATAATGTCTCAGCTGTATCAACCAATCAGAACAAAGCAAGTTTTACTCTTCATTTGCATAAACAGACCTGATTGGGAGCCTGGGAAGGGACTTTTGCTATAAAACTGAACTCTCCTTTTGTTCTCTGTAACTGTACCTTCATTTCACACCAAAGGCTGTGTCTTCTCAGTTTGCAAACTGTTCACTGGAATAGTTTCTTTCCTCCGAATTCCCTTTCAGAGAGCTTTTGTTCACAACAGGTTGCTGCAGTAGCACAAACAAGAGCCACGGAAGCCAACCTTACTTCAGGGAATAATAGATACCTTTCAGGAGGGAAGGTCTGAGTGAATTAACTAGAAAAAAAAAATGCAGATAAAGCATGCCATCAAGAGAAAAAGGCATGTGCAAATACATTGTGGAATGAAAGAGATCTGAGGTATTAGAGATGGAAAGAAATTAAGAATGGCTGGAGACACAAATTGCAAGCAAGGGTCTCACAATCTATGAGGTTGTCAAATCTCACATAATTTGTTTAGATTTATTTTTAAATTAACATCTATTAATTGCAAAAAGAAGTTGTGATGTCATAGGCAAATCAGCACTGCAGATAATAGGAGCTTGAGCTTATGATGAAGGAGAGCTGAAACCTTTGAACAATATATTAATGAAGGAAGATGTGATACAATTATAAAGAGGTGGGGTAATGTGTAGAATATATTACAAATCAGATGGGTCCAAATTCTTAGTAGTTAAAGAGAGACATACATTCTTACTTATACAATTTTGATTAAACTGTTCTATTTTGTGTGTGTAAATTGCAGCCTACTCTCTGCTTCCAATCTGCATCTTTTCCTTCTTTAAAATCTATCAACCAACCTCCTGCACAGAGCTATGGGTATGTTCTTTCTACCTGTGCCCAGCCCACTGTTGTGATTCATGTGTTCCACAAATGCAGTTTTGCATTTTTCTTTATTCATATTCATAATGTCTATACATGAAGAAACTTCCCCTACCTGAAATAAACTCTATGTGTTTGGGACCCATTCTGGTAGGAAATATCTAGGACCAGCCTTACCTGTGGCCCCAAAAATTCATGATTTCAGTTGATCTGTGTTCTGGCCACAAAGCACTTCTTCCTCTGTGATATTTTCTCAACAAATATGTATTGATTTTCAATTTTATAGTAAGTTTGATACTAGGCACAGGAATACAGTTTCAAACAAAGACAATATCTAGATAATTTCCACTATAATATCTCCTCTCTTATATAAATTATATTCTTTTTTATCTTGTAGTTATTATAAATGAATGTAATAAAAATGAACATGGATTTTGGAGACAGGCAGTAGTGGGTTCAAATTGGAGCTCTCACACTGATACATACATCTGTGCACTTCAAATATTTATCTAACCTCTTCAAATCTCAGTTTTCTTATTTTAAAAATGGGAATAAGAATACTGACTTCAGGACAGATGTTAAAATAAGGCACATAAACTGTCTCATCATACAAAAATTAGCCACAAATTTGGCTTTACCTTCCTCCTACTAACCTGACTGTTCCTGGAGGGCAGCAACATTTTGTGGCTCGATCTAAATATCTTTCAAAGCACCCAGCTGAGTGCTAAGCAAATAGTATGGATTCAATAAAAAGTGAAAAGATCAATAGCAAGGAATATACTCCTGGAAGAAGTAATTTAGTCGTTGACATTTTGGAATGTATGGAAGTACTGAGAGTAGATTGGAGAATTAGGAGAGGGCATCTGTGTGTATGTATGTGTGTGGAGAGAGTGAGAGAGAGAGAGAGAGAGAGAGAGAGAGAGAGAGAGAGAGAGAGAGATGTGTGTGTGTGTAATGAGTGCTGAGACTGAGATGTCAAATTAAACCAAACTTCACTGTTTTGCCAGAGTATGATTTTATCTGTCACGGTTCAAATAAGAATCTGACCCGCTTTCTGTTGTTTGGTGGAGGGAAGAGGTTGTATTCCTTTTAGAACTAAGATCAGTGTCTGGTTACAACCTAGAAACCAGATGTGACAGTGAGACTGTTTTCAGGAGCCCTTGCTGTTCTCAGCTGGATCACACAGCCATGAGGAGGGTATTTGGTATGGTATGCAGGAAGGAACCATTGGTCCTTAAATCGATAGCATGTCTTGGAGAGTTGTGATCTTCTGTCCTGAGGTGCTTTAGTCACCCAAACAGCAATCTCCCTAGAATTAATTTTTTTTTCCCGGTGTCCCTGATGCTACAGTTAAATGCCTCCTGTGGCTATGGAAATTATATGGCACAGTAACTAATTACAGGGTACAAAAATAAAAAGGGAGCAAGGAAGTAGCCCTCGAATAACTACTGAGCAGACAGAGTCAGGGGTAGACCTGAGTTAATTGGCTTCCTGACGGAGTTCTTCTCCAGCGTCTCCAGGTGGCTTTTCATTTTAATGAGTATTTGCCAAGACTAGAGGCTTCTTAAAGCCCCCAGCTACAGTGAGAAGGCTGAAGAGAATAAACTCCTTAATAAGCCCTGACGTTCCTGGACTCAAATAGAATGTCATCTAAGAAGATCTACCCAAAAGAGCATAAGACATTCTACAATAATGACATCTGTACCCAAATGTTTATGGCGGCACAATTCACTATTGCAAGGATGTGGAAACAACCCAAGTGCCCGTCAATTCATGAGTGGATTATTAAAATTTGGTATATGTATACAATGGAATATTGCTCAATAATAAGAAACAACAGTGAACTAGCACTGCTTATTTTATCCTGGATTGAGCTTAAGCCCATTATCCAAAGTGAGGTGACACAAAATCAGAAGAATGGGCTCCACATGTACTTGCCATCAAATTGGTACTGACTAATTAACACTACGGTGCTCAAATGGTGGTGGTGTTCACCAGAGATCTGGGGCTTGGGTGGGTAGACCCACATCTGAGGGATGCAGTGAGCATTGTGGAGGGGAGGGGCATACCTCTAACCCTTGCTAGGGAGAGGCAAAGTTATAAAATGTAACCAAAACGTTTGTACTCTCATATTTTCCTAAAATAATAATAATAATAAAAACCACATAGGAAGCTCTTGTATTTCAAATTCAAATACAACTCTGCTGTTTTCAGATCTGGATATCCTCTGAGGAAAGGGATGAACTAAGCCTGGACTTATTGCTGGAGGAAATGTGTTTGCTGAACTTAAGAGTCTAATAGGACCATGGAAAAAGGACGATCAACTAAGTAATGATCCTAGAAAATTTGAAAGTAATCCAAGGACCAGAAAAATGATCCCCACATATTTTTAATTTCAATTTCCTGTCTGTGTCATCATGTTTATATCATTATCATGAGATTAAAATCATCACAATAAGTCTGAATTCATTTTATTAATATTATAGCTGTCATTATGTCTATACAAAATGGATATAATGTAAATTTTTTTCTGTAAATAAAACATGCCAAGAGGATTCATTTTATTAATGGCTCACAGAGATTGGTAGAAGAAAAAAATATGTTTTTCAGATATAATATATACTGTTTCCATTGGTACCATCTTTGTAAGTCTTGTAAGCATGTCAAACCAACTCAGGTACAAAATAGCTGCTATATACTGCTATTAAGAGTGACAAGACAGGTTGATGGGTTATATAGAAAATAGACATAGCTAGAACATTCTGATAATGTGTTGTATTTGATAAGTAATTTTCAAAATGCAGGTTAAA
Organism: Lepilemur septentrionalis; assembly: GCA_963573855.1. NCBI lineage: Eukaryota > Metazoa > Chordata > Mammalia > Primates > Lepilemuridae > Lepilemur > Lepilemur septentrionalis. The sequence continues at coordinate 16,024 of CAUYMX010052514.1, read as the reverse complement.
GATTCACACAGATTGTCACAAATATATCTATTCATATAGGTGAGATCAGAGAGAAAAGTTAACATGTGTTCATTCCATGCCAAAGCATTTTGGGAAATCAGCAAAAGACTGAAAATAATGAATGTGGGCTTGAGAGGCAGGAATATAATGTGAATAAATATTTTGAAATACTTTTCTTTAACAAAGAATGAATGTAAGGCATGTTTTAGTATTTCTCATTTTTGTGAATTTCTTCAACAAAAGAAAATCTGTCAAAGATCCACACTCTGTTCCATGGTGAAAATAAATGACTTCCCATTGTCCTGGATATGAAGGTATACAAAACAGAAGGCTTTCCTGGGGATGCTTGTTGTTGACTAATCAGTGCTTAAAAGCTTGTCAAAATGACATTTTACATATTTACATTAGTGCAAACATTGAGAGAATTAAAATTCTATGTAGGTCAACAAGTTAAAAGTCCAAGTTAAATAGAAAATCAAAGATTTGCTTGCTAAGGTGCATGCATTCTAATCACAAGCAGGACTGTTTTTACCCAGACTATAGTGAAGCTTTGAATTTTGTACTTCTAGAATTTATTTCACGAAGTGAAATTTCTAATTTATTGAATATTCTTACTATATGTCTCCTTTGGCAGGGGTGGAGGGGTGAAGACCTTTCTAAGATGCTTAGACAGCAGTTGTTCCTCTGATCCTGCTAGGTCTTCCCGGTTGCTGTGTGCAAATTAGAACCAGAGGCAAGTTTTCTTTTGGTATCCAGCCATTGCCTTAGCTACGCCTTTGCCCCATCCTTGTGCTCCTATACAAGTGTCTATGACATATACTGTTTCTCTTAGGTACTGTGCTTTTTAGATCTTAACTGCTATCATTTCTTTTCAGCCTTGTTCCACTTCTGTGACTGCTATTTTTTTAAATGTTCCAAAACGCAAATAGAATTAAGTCATTCTCAATGGTTCTCCATTTTTCAAACTCCTTAGAATCACAGATAAATTCTTTGGGGATATGAGTACCTTCTATCATCTAACCTGACCTCCCGCACACACTCATCTTCTCACATGTATCTTCATTTTATCCATGGCAACTCGGCATTCTCCTGATCTTTTTCCGTTAACATTTTTTTCCCTTTAATGAGAGTGTACTCTCTCCCCAATCTCTTCATGGGTTTCAAGATTCAAATCAAACATCAACCCTTATTAGTTTCTTATTGTTGTTGGAATAAATTTCCCAAATTAGTAGCATAAAACAATGGAAATGTATGATCTTATAGTTCTAGAGATCAGAAGTGAAAAATTGGTCTTACTGGGCTAAAATCAAGGTGTCGGCAGGGCTGCATTCCTTCCACAGGCTCTGGAGGAGAATTTGCTTCTAGAGGCTGCCTGTGTTCCTTGGCCCATGGAATGCATAGGTTTTTCTCCATTTTCAAAGTCAGTAGTATGACATCTTTAAAGCTCTCTGTGTGACTTTGACCTCCTTCTTCCTCTTATAGGGACCCCTAAGATGATACTGGGCTCACCCAGATAATCCAGGATAATCTTCCCATTTCAAGGTCCTTATCTTAATCATGTCAGCAAAGTCCTTTTTGCCACATAGAGTAAGATACTCACAAGTTTCTAGAATTAGGATACGTATATTTTTGCAGGTTGGGTATCATTCTCCCTAGTATTATTGCCTCAAGGAACTTTTCCTCAACATCGCCGACTGTTGACTTCACTTTATTTTAATTAGAAATTGCACTGGGAAAAGGAACAAAACAAAACTACCTGTTGTAATTCCTATTTGGGTAACAACTGATAATGACTTAAAGTGTTTTCCACCTAATACTACTAACATTCTCATTCTTCATTATCAAATACTCCAAAAATTTTATAATAAAACTTCGTAAGTAACAATACTGTGGAATTAACTTGCATATTTTACCTTTGCACTATGACTCTGTAGCAAAATTAAAAGTTAAAATACTTTAGAGTAAAACATCTTTGGCAGATACTAGATTAACAAATTGCTACATTCTTTTGTAGAACCTAGATGTTGTAGGTCAATCAATGTGTGTAGCTCCAAAGAACATAAACACACAAGCAACCACGAGATCAAAACATAAAAATAAAAACAATAAAAAGCAAAGCACAAGTATTTCTATTTTTCTCGAAGCTAAGGGATGTCATTATAATCGCGCCAATGAGATGTAAGCAGAAGAATCTGGGTGGTGTTTACTAAGAAACCTTTAAAAGAGAACCCACTTGTGTTCTTTGCTTCTCTTTCATCTGTCTGAAATTCCAACATGAGAACAGATGACTGGAGGCAGAACAGAAATAAGGGGAATCCAAGACTCAACAAATGCTATGTGAGGAGTAAAGAAGGAAGAGTCAGAGACAACCCTGGGGTTTCTATCCTATGTGACTGGGAAGGCAGAGAGTTCTAAATAAGGTAATCAGGTTTGGCTGGGGAGTAAATTATTTTACTTTCAGCTATGTTAAGTTGAAAGTGCTCTTGGACCCTGAAGAAATGCCAATGAGGTAGCTTAAAAATTGTAGTATTGTTCTAACATATTTCTGTTTTTCATTTAATCTTTTACAAACATAACCAATCTAAGTCTTATTACCCCAAATGTCATAGCTAGCATGATTGTGACAGGTAAAGCCTAGGGTGTCACCTCTCCTAAATAATGTTTGTATTGTAGCAGGAGACTTAATGCCATAATGCAACATTTAATGCACCCCATCATCCAAACATAAATGCACACACACACACACACACACACATAACCCACACTAATACTGTGAAGTAGACAAAATGGATAATATAAGAAATTGGTATGCTACGTTAGATCCAAGGGGGAAAGATATTTTGCAATAATGCATGACTTTGGCTGCCCTTCTAACTATAACACTGAGCTAGCCTCCCACCTCCTCCACACAGTTGGCACTAGTTATTCTTAAATGTGCTCTTTAGTGCTGCTAAGTGCTGAATTTATGTTCCTCTCTGTTATATAGTTAATGCCACATTGGAACATTTTAGATTAAACAGTAGCTAGATGCTTCCCAGCCTTGTCGTGTCAATCTTGTGACCCCACAATGGAGGGAGCAGTTGCTGCCTCAAGAAATGTGGCACAAGCTCTCGTCCCCGTGGGGTCTGCACGTATCAAAGCTGTGAACGAATGATCAGTCAGTCGCCCTTTCATGAACCACAGTCCATTGGTTCCCTGGCGCTGCCATCAATCTCGAATGGCTTTCATGAGTTTTTGGAAGCCCAGAGAGACCCAGTGGAGTAGAAAGATGTAGATAAATCAGTTCACATATAGCTCAGCCCCTACTAAGTTGGCAAATTGGGAATCGGCAATGGCAGTTTAGTTTGCATGACAGCTTAAGCATGTCTCAGATAGACTGTGGGAGAGAGACCCATTGCTATTCCTTTAGAAGTTAATTCCCAACTTCAAATTAACCCCAAATCTACTTTTAAATCTGTATCTAACCAAATAAAAGATCATCTAGAACCATGTTTATATGAAAAAGATTACCCTAATCTCAGGAGAGCATAAAGTTTTCATCATTTATTAAAAGTTTCAATGGTTATTAATTGGTAATGGTTTGCTAGAACCCCATTTTAATAAGAATGCTTAATCCTTATTTGGGCTCACTGAAAAACACCAAGCCTCCCACAGTTGCTGGGGGGAGAAAGAGAGCCCATGTACAAAGAGATTCTCTCTTATGAGCTTGGGTTTATGGCTGTGTAGGATCAACCCATATCAGAAGCATCCTCTAGGTGGGTGGTACCTAATCACCCATCCCATTACCTTCTGCTGTACATCATTTGCACACAAGGTCTGTTAGCTCAAACTTTCCGTTTCCTATTTCTTCATGTCTTTTTGAGTACTTGCTATTATATTGCAATAGGCAGGTCTTTAATGAGTATCAAATAGAGCAGGGCAACTATCCACCTCTACTGTGACAGCAGAGATTTCTAAGAAAATTACAAAAGCTTCACAGGTTCCCTGAAAACTGTGTTATATTCTAAAGACCCATCAATACCATCAATCATAGGTGAGTGGCTCAGGGAATTGCTCATATAGTAAATAAAAATATTTAAACATTTAAAAATACCTGAAAGGAAGGAACAAGAAACTCTATAAGAACTCTACTAGAAAATACAAACATTGAGTTCAAAGTAAATGTCTTTTCATGCTTAAGAAAAAAGTAAGAGGAAAACAAGTTTAACACATTAACTGCCATATGAGTTGTATTTAACTCACGCCAGTTTTGAGCCTGGAGCCTTATGAAGCTTATGTAACTCACACGTCTCAGCACCTTGGGAGCTATAAGAACTATTTTTCAAGTTGCATATAACTCATGCACAGAAAACAATAAAAAATAACAAAAATTTCATTAAATGAGTAAGGATCATTTTGTTTTCCAAGTTTTTATTCCATTTTTGTAATAAAACACCATGGCCCCAAGGAAAAAAAATTTTCTAGTGTGTCAGTCAATATGCTAAACATCTTTATAGTTTCCCTATGATGGCATGTATAAAGCTTGGTCATTTCTACTGAATACACTGATTGTTATGCAAATATGAAGTTGAAACTTATAAAATGATTTTCTGTTTTACTATTAGACAATTATACACATGCCTAACACATTGGATGAAAATTATTCAGTTGATTTATCATTCCTGGCTCCCCATAAAAATTCTTAAAACATACAGAAATTACTTTATATTAGGGGACTCTCTTTAGTCTTCTGGCTCCTCTGAATCATACAAATATAACCAACTCTTAAATGTCTAGTGTTAATAATCAGTTTGTACATTATACATACTGTGCTTCCCTCCTTCTCATCAGCCCTTTCTCTTAGTTTTTGTTGTTGTTGTTTTTGTTTGATGGTCTTATTGTGCTTTGGTTTCTCCAAGAGTAAAAAAAAAAAATTTTTTTTTAAATGCTTGAGTAAAAACAGTGTCCAGAGAATCTTAGAGTTTTAATCAATTTTAGTTGTTCAGGCTTTTTCTAACTCCCTAGCATCTTCCTGGACCCCCAAAATGACCCCATTGCTGTGACTTAGGAGTTGACTGAAGGGCTGGCTGAAAGACATCAGAAACAGTAGTAGTGTTTGAAAAATATGCCCAAGTTACCATTAATTCCATATATACAATACACCATACATTCTCACGTTTGCTTATTTTTTTCAAAGTGAAGCACACAAACTCTGAACTACAGAGGGTAACATGAGGGCAAAGGGCAGAGATAGGATTTGGACTGAATTACAAAGCCAGCGCTCTTTCCACGCCTCTATGTTGACTCATTTGGGAATGAAAAACAGTAGCAGCAATCAATGCTAGATCAGGTTTAATGATTTGTTTGAAGTTTCTATTTATATAAAATTTGGTTTGTTGATCTCTCAAACCCTGAAGACTTGATTGAGACTCAGAACAGTCTATTTTTCAAATTGCTATGATAGTGTTTTCATATAATATTTAAAATATAACTTGGTAAGGGCATATGATGAAACAATCTTTGATAGTGAATTTTGCTCCCCAAATAATGTCCTTCCCCTCAGTGGGCCCAGTCAAATAATATGCAGAAGAGTTTCTTGAAGGTGAGGCATCTTCTAGCTTGAACCTCAGGGTACATTCGGGTCTCTCATCAAAAGCATATTTTCAGTAGGTCTCTTACTGATTTATAATTTATAAGTTTTGTCAACTGTAGCATACAAAAATCACCCTAAGGAGAAATGCTGTTTTAATTCATAGATGAGATGCTGAAGGTTGGTTGACACTCACAAAGTTTAATTTTTTTCACAATGACTAAATTTCAGCCTAATTTATTGCTTTAAAGTTACAAGTAAAAATATTTTTAAAGAAGTACCTATAGTTTTTAGGCAAAATTTTTGGAAATGAATTATTGGGTTGTTTTAGTCCATGGTGCTGCTATAACAAGTACACCATAAAGTGAGTTGTTTAAATGACAGAACATTATTTCTCATAGTTCTGGAGGCTGTGAAGTCCAAGACCAAGTTGTCTGTAAGATCTGATATCTAGCAAGGGCCCACTTCCTGGTTTGCAGGAAGCTGTCTTCTAGTATCCTGGTGAAGAGCAGGGAGAGAGGGGCAAGCTCTCATTTCCATGTGATGATTTTAGGAGAAACGGCCTTTGGAAGGTGATTAGGTCATGAGGATGGAGTCCTCATGAATGGGACTAGTGTCCTTATAAAAGAGGCCCTAGAGAGCTCTCTTGCCCCTTCTACCAATTAGAAGATGGCTGTCATGAGAAAGCTGGCTCTTACCAAATACCAAATCTGCCAGTACCTTGATCTTGGACTTCTCAGCTCCAAAACTGTGAGAAATAAATTTTTGTTGTTTACAAGCCATCCGTTCTAAGGTATTTTGTTATAGCAGCCCAAATGGACTAAGACAGTTCAGCATAGTGAATTTTTTTCAAAGAATTGAGCATAGGTTTTAGTTATACAACCCATCTTTCAAAAACTTTTATCATTTAAAAAATGTGTATAAAATTGTACTTATAACTCATAAAATGAAAGCAGTTGCCACATCATTTGTTAATATGAATATATTAATAGAAAAGATGGGAATTAACATGTTAGAGAGAAAGACTGAATTCCAACTAAGTATGGAGGGAAGAGTAAGTACTTGAAAGTGTATTTACTGAGTCTATTTTCAAGTGTGAGGTTCATGAAATTCAAATGTATTTTTGAGCCTATAAATACATTTATACCTACCAAGGATTATTATATGTTGTTATCACTTGTGCAACCCTTGTTTTAACCACTGTCTACTACTGTAGGGCCTTAAGTTTCATTTATATTGTCATCCAATATTGTTGAGGTGATCCCAGGATGAGTTATGTGTGTTCAGTACTATGTTACCTGCTGACATTTGCCAATTTCCTTTGCTCTTGTCCACGTCCCACAAGGAGTCATCTTCTTGATATCCCCACAGCTTGCTAAGTTTCATGCAAATATCTCACTGTTGACACTGCTGTTGGCCAGAGGGAGAAGGTTGAGGCTCCTCACTAACATTCTGTCTTCTGATGGCATCACCAGAAATCTCCTCTACCGAGACAGCTGACACATTGGACACCTCAAGCTACACACTGATTCCCAAAGGAAAGTGTTCAAGGCTCTTCTATGCTACTGTCTCCACTATCTTACTCCCAAGGAGGAGTAATCTTCTCTTCAAAGAAACTAAAAATAAAAATGGAAGCTCCTCTAGACATAGTTTATTTCTTCTTCTGTCCAATAAGACTATTAGTGAGGTAGTGCAGCCAAAGAGTCACTGAGTCACTCTCCCTCCCCTTGGATCCTGTCTTTGTGACCCATTTGGCTTCAAGATCAGAGTTACTGCCAATTGGAATCTAGGCAGGAAGGCAGACACTTGCTCTTATTTCTTCTCTCTGATTCCTTCTTTTCTGGCCTTGTGGAGATGCTTTGACTCAACCTGTCATCCTGTTGTAGTAGCAGAATCTGAAACTCAAGTTTGGATTGACAGGATGCTCTGGTCTTTGGCCATTCAGCACAACATGTTTACAATTTAGCTGGGGTAAATGGGTGCTCGATGCTGCCTGGTTTACAACAGTTCTGCATTAACACCCAGGCTCAAAGCTCCAGTGAGTGATGTCATATTATATCACCAGCATTATCTTGTGTTCATTTTGAAACCAAGAGGATAGGAGGAAAAATAATTCAGTGGTGTTAGTTCAAGTCCTCCAAAAGTCAGACTCTCAGACAGGATTAAGCTTGCAAGGATTTTATTAGAGGAAATGTCTGTAAGAAATAATGTAGGGTGGGAAGAGGGCTGGTCAGTCCATGAGGCAAGTCTGACCCTGTGAAGGAGAAAGGAAAGGGAGATGGGACAGAGCACATGGACTGCCGTGCAGTTTCACGAAACCTCTGCAAAGCTGTCAAGGACTCCTCAAAGCAGTTCTTTCTTGGTCAGGAATTGGTGCGCCTTAGTAACCAAGCCACACTTGATGAGTACAGATGGCCAGGAGCAGCCCCTTGAAAGGTACAATCTTGGTACAAGAGCAGCGATGGATTTAAAATAGCAGCAGCTGGGGCCTCCGGTGACTCACACTTTTTGTGGTTGAAGGTTAAGAAGCACATGACTATGGCTGCCACACCGGAAAACAGAGGATTTCCATATTCCTTGGTTACATAATCAAAATACTTAATAAGTGATGACCTAAAAGCACCCTAGTTTATTGTCTGAGCCCTGGATGGCCCCATTCTCCAGGTTTTTTTGGCCAACATTTTAATACCTGTAATCAAGTGTCCGTGCCACTTATTAAAAAGGAGGCCCAGATTTCCCAGTATTTCCAGGTGTATTAGTTTGTTATTGCTGCATAAAAAATTACCACAACCGTAGTTGCTTGAAGCAGCACCCACTTATTATCTTGTAGATATGTGTCAAAAGTCTAGAAATGCTCAGCTGGGTTCTCTGTGTAGGATCTCACAAAGATGAAATTAAAGTAGTGCCCAGATAAAGCTCTTGTTTGGAAGGTGTGGGGAAGAATTCACTTCCAAGCTCTTTCAAGCTTATTGGCAGTTCCTTGTGGTTGCAGGACTGAGGTTCCAGCCTTCTTGCTGGCTGTTAGCTGGGGTCCACTTTTAGCTTTTAAAATCTACTTTCAGGTCCTTCTACTTGTCCCCGTCTATCTCTGCAGCAAACCTACCTCATTCTGAATCCCTCTTAAACTTCTGATATCCCCGACGTCCTCTTCTGCTACCAGCTGGAAAATACTCTGTGCTTTTAAAAGGCTCATGTGATTAGATGAGGCCAACCTGGAGAATCCCCCATCTTAAGATCAATTGATGAATAATCATATTTACATCTGCAAAATCTTTGTGATGTCATCACAGTAGTGGTATCTCATTGTATCCACAGGGTGTCATCTGAGTGCTGCCAGACACACGGGGTGTTTCCAAGAGCTCACTCCAGCTGGCCTCACCTGCCGCGTCTGCTTCCTCTTCCCCTCCTTCACTTCCAAACACTACAGCACGCCATACTGAACACATCTTTTGCCTAATTCACAAAAAGTATGAAAAATAAAAATAAAAAAAAACTTTTATGCATAGTACACCTTTACTACCAGTTTGGCTGTTGCTCGTCTATATCAGTGCACAATAAATATGAAAAATTTAGTGAATTGTAGAAATTAATAAACTTTCTTCTAGGTCAAGTTCTTGGTACCTGGCTCATGACTATTTCTGAGGGTCTGTTTTCCTTAAAGACCTTTTCCTTCTTCTTTTATGCTCTAGCTAACTGTGACTTCCTTAGAAAGTACCACAGTTCACCATCTACCCCAAATTACCCAAAACTACCCAAGCACACGTTCTGGAATTTTCATGAGCAAAAGAGGCACCGGCCAGGTCTTCATTCTCAACAAGAGTCTCCTTCCCTGCCCTCAACCTCCCCACGCTGCCTCATCTAGTGGAGTATGGAAAGGAGCCTTAAAAGAGATTTATTCTCGCCCTGTATACGGTAAAACCCTAGGTGTGGTAGACTTTTTGTTTTCTTCCATATGAAGAAACTCAACATCTGCCCTAACAGTGCTTGAGTGAAAGAGCACAGACTGAAGTTCTTGTGTTCTAAAGCCTGATGTTTGCGGGAAACCTGGAGGTTTCTTTCCTACACCTGGTGCTCTAGCACGTGTTCCAAAGCAGTGTTGCCTGTGCCCCATGTCCGGCTGTCAGTAAAAATAGGTCGCTCATCGCTGCTCAAAGGCTTCTCTAGAACACACAAGGGTCTTTAGTCTGACGCAGAGAAGGAAACAAATAGACATGAGTCCTACTTTCTCTCCACAGTAGAGGCTTGGATGTAGTGGCTGTTCCCTTACAATGTCTTTCTACCAAAGAGGCTTCCTCAGTCCCTTGTGTAGTCCAGTGGCTGGTGGGGCCACTCAGCAGCCTGCCAAGCACGCGCGGGCATGGCTAAAATGCTGCAAAGTACACGGACTCCACCAGCTCCAGTACCACCTCACAGAGGAATTCGCGGATTGTTCTTTTCCCCTTGCACATAGACGTACATTCTTCTAATCCCAGCATGTAAGTGCTTTACCAGTTTTATTGGTCAGATTTGCAATTGCCTCTTTCACTTCTGGTTTATATGATTGAGGTCAGAGTGTTAAGTTTTATGGGTTAAATACAAGAGACTCACTGTTCCTTCTTGTTTTTCTTGTCATAAAGAGCTCAGAGCTGGAGTGGCAGAACTTAATGAATCAAGTCTTTAGCCCGACACCCCGCGCAGCACCTGCTGGCAGCTGGAAGTGACACTGCTGTCAACCTTCCACCCCACGGTGAGGCGGTGCTCGCGCCGGAGCCTTGTTAACTCACTACCCTTTACACTGATGACAAATGTTCTTTTCAAAATAAATAAATAAATAAGGTATTTTAGATCAGAATCGTTTTTTTCCCCATGTTTCGATTTCATCTGTGCTATCAGCTTTAAGTATCTATAACAATAGAAAAGCAATAGAGTTGCTCTTTTGTGTTTTTTAAATGAAGCTGCAAAGATTTTCCATCTTTGCATCTGAGCTGCCTGTATCAGGTTAATACCGAATCGCGGGGATTTGGTTACAATTCCTGCATATGGCAGGAAGAGTAGCCATATATATCCAACTTGGAAACCAAAACTCTGCAAACTCCAGGAGTGTGTTTACGATCGTTCCTATGAGTTGACAGCTATTGCCCATCACAAACATTAAGAAATCGAATAATTACCTTGACTTTAAGAAAATCTTTTTCTTAAGCTGTGAAATGTGAAACTCCTGTGTTAGACCCTTAATGAATACCTGGGAGAGATGTGTGACAGGTACTTCTTAAAAGTCTTCAAAATAAAATATGATTTATCCAGAGACACTGTCTTTTAGGTAAGTTCAGATAAACACAGCCTGCAAGACAAGTAGGGTGATGTGCTGCTCACCACCAGATAGAAAACTTACAGGACAGCAATCTTGCTTTGAGAAAATGCTTATGAACAGTCTTTTTAACAACAAAAAATGTATCATCATGCAAACAAGCATGGAATTTGATTAACGAAAATCCCTCAAATTAAGTTTCCTCGTTCTACCCCATCACTCTCAGAATTCATGTAAAACTTTATATAGGGAGCTTCCTCCACGTGACAACAATATATTCAGTGATTCAATGTTGCCAGAACTTATTCTAAGCTAATTGCTAGAATAAGAATATTAGAAAAATAATATTTGCTAAATAATAAAGAATGTGAACAAAAATAATGTCTTGTTAGTGTCTTCTCTTTGAAAAGCACTGTGGTAGGTGCTGTGGGATAGATTATTTTATTTAAGCCTCACAAAATCAATTCAAAATATGTATTCATGCATGTATGTGGTCAACCAACATTTTATTGATCTCCTGCATTAAACACTATTCTAGACACTTAGGATACATCAGTGAAAAAAGCAAATATCTCTGCACTCAAGGAGCTTACATTCTAGTGGTGGAAGAGAGTAAGTATGTGATTAATAGGCATAATAAATACATAAATTATGTAATATAGTAGAGGGGCTAACTGTTATGGAATAAAATAAGAGTAAAAGGAATTTGGAAGGTGGCTCATCAGGAACAGTTTGCCTGATACACTAGCATGGCCAGTAGAGGATGTGACAAAGAGGCAGAGCATAAACCATGAGAAAGATCAAGAAACTAGGGTGTTCTGAAAGCCAAATGAATACAGTAGAGCAGGGGTCCCCAACCTATGGTGAGTTGTATAATTATTTTATTATATATTATAATAATAATAGAAATAAAATGCACAATTATGTAATGAGTTTGAATCATCCCAAAACTATCACCCCACTCCCGCCGGTCAGTGGAAAAATTGTCTTCCATGAAAACGGTCCCTGGTGCCAAAAAGGTTGGGGACCGCTGCAGTACAGAACATAATTTAGCTCTCCACGTGGCTCAAAAATTTAATAATTGGGTTAAATTTCATAAAACTAGTAAGTGGTAGTAATTGGATTTAAAATTATCTCTTTTGACTTCAAAGCCAGGTTTGTTTCTTTCTAACATTGGAAGCCTAGAACATAAGCTACAGTTGCTATAAATGTAAGAAAAGCTATGAACATGAGTTACAAGAGGAAAGCTCTCTCTTGTCTGTGACAAGAAGTTCAGACCAATTTTAGTTCAGAAAATTGAGAGCAATCCATAGAGTACTGAGAGTGGTTACTGACGATTGCCTCGTATAAACAAATAAAAATACGTACTTTTATCATACTTAGGTGGTTTCTTGGTAATGGTTTTCTGTTTATTCTATTCAAAATCAATTAAGGTATATTTTAAGACGTTTTAAAGTAGTGAAGGGTAAACTATAAACTGTACTACGTCCTTCACCCACAGAAGAGGGGAAAGATGCAGAGCACCACTTGGATGGTACATTCATTTTAGTTTCAAACAAGCGAGTTCTCTAGTTGAAATACTCGACTGAAAACAGAAAGGGACCTGGGAAGTCCTCTTGTCCTGTGTGATCTAACTGTGCCCCAGGGAATCAGCCACGAGCGGGAGGAGATCTGAATTTTTAGGACGCGGTCTCTTCCCTATTTTAATCAGAGAATAATCACTCCTATCTGTTTTATACACAGGACTTCCTGGTAAGATTTTCTGTGACTGAAGGGCCTGACAAGCAAATGATACGAATTCAAACTGCTATTTTAAGGATAAGCAAACTGAGGACCCAAAAGGTGAGTAATAAGGTCAAGATCATGGCTGTTAAGGGTTGAACTGAAATTCAGATCTTAATAGGATGACCCCAAGTTCAGTGTGTGCGTGTGAGTGTGCGTGCACACCACGTGTGCGAGTGTGTGTCTGTGTGTGTTTCTCTACACCACACTTCCTATCCCCTGATACAAGAGTGGAGGGATTCTACAGTTTTCTTCTTAAAACATGCACACCAAATTCTTGCTGATGAGCTAAGTAACAGCCCTGTTTAGGTTTTAGTTAAAATCAGCTATTGAGTAATCTCAGGGGGAATGTGTGCAATTTACATGAAACTAAGACTTCTGCACTATGCTGTCTTATTAATACGGCATTGCCCACACTGCATGGCAGAAGCCTCAAAATTCCATCTCAAAATCTGCATGGACAATTCTAGGTACCAGAGGACCTAAACCAATTTTACAGTCACTAGGGCTGGCCACAGGAATGGTACACTGAACTTAAATATTAATATTACCATTGGACCTCTTCAGGCTCCTGAATTCCCTCCCCTTTAGTTTCTCCATTCCTTCTAGAAACTTACTACTTCTGAGAGCTTAAGAGTCCTGCCAATAGTAATAACTAATATTTTTTGAGTCTTACATGCCAGGCACCACTCCGTGTTATATATATATATATGTATATATATATGTATATTCTTTATTTAAATTCACAGCAACCTTATGAGGGTAGTTTTAAAACCACTTGTAGATTAGAAACGAGGACACTGAAGCACAGTGAGAGGTTCCCTGTCCAAACTCCTAACACTGGAATTCCAGCCTGAAGCGTCTAACGGTGAAGCCTAGCACATGTTACGATCACCATCTACTTGCAGGGATGTAACCAGGTCTCTTCATCCTGGGCCTGACCACGTATCATGTACTGTCTGAGTTATTCCTTTCTAGGCATAATGGTTTATTTTTTGTAGAATTTTATACTTTGTTTGGTATTTTCCTTAGGCATTGCATCATGAAAATGGCATAAAAATCCTCCTGTTCCATCAAAGTCCTTCCTTGACTATGTAGCTAATCTAAGACACTAATAGGAAGGAAGTTATTAATACTTTATGATGAGATAACTTACAATTCCCCTACTTTGCACTCACCCCTGTATTACATTTAAAAAGACCCTTTGCCTAAATTTAAACTAAGTATTTGTGGAAAATGTAGGCTTCGTAATAGGATTGAGGGTGAATATAGTTCTCACTGTGCTGATCTCAAATTACATCATCTGCACAAACATCTGTTATCTATGAAGAAAGCCTCATTCTAAATGCACTCAACTTATAAACCATTCTACTGTTATCCCCTAAGAGTCCATTCCATGGCGTTGCTGTACCTAAATGTCCTTCTTATCTGCAGAGAACTGCCACTACCCTCTCTGTGCCCTGACATTCTTTGGGAAATGATCCTTCCCACCCTCTTAACTCCAGGGTGTCAGCTGGGGCCGTCAGGCATGTATGTGATTCTGCCTCAGCCAGCCAAATTCTGACTGTTGATTGGCCTAAGTCACCAAATCTTGCCCTAAGATGTTGGAATTAGGGTCCATCATGAGTCACTCTTAGTTCCATTCTGCTTACAAAGCTGAGATATATGTGTTTTGGTACCTATGAGGTCACAGTAACTGCTGTGTAGAGAACGCATGTCTGAAAAAAGAAAAAAAAGAAACGAAGTCAATCAGCAAAAAGAATCTGAAATGAGGGAACCGGCAGATTCTGGCAACTCCAAGTGCCTGAGGCCAGCCCCGCCCTGGCCATCCTGCAGGCTGAAAGCAAGATAGAGAGCAGCCGGAGGGAGAGTCTCCGTTACACCCTGAGGTCTCTCCCTCAGCTCCATGGGGAAGGCTGCAGGCAGAAACGTAAGGGAGTATTTTAACACGGAAAACTGTGAGATCGTCAGTTATGAGTGTGACAGGTGAGAAGGAGGGGCAGCCACCCCGCTCACATCCTCAGAGCCGTGTGGCTTCTGTGTAGCAGCAATTTCTCAAGCCAGAGTAAGGTCACAGCAGAGTCAGGTTTATAGTTTGGCAATAGCGCTGCTGTGATTGACAGCAGAAACTTCATGGTTGCCACTGGCAGCAGGGCTCGAAGAGAAGCATCCTTAGATGGGTGCATATAGAAGATGTAATTACTAATATCACTGGAATCATGGGAAATGCGTTAGGGACTTTCAGAAATAATTTTGTGAAGGTTTGGAATGGAGAGCAATGAGAACAGAAGAGTGGCTCTAGTTAATGTAAACACCATTGGTTATTGAAATTAATGGGACACATTTGTTTCTATTGAGACCTGATATAATACAGGTTATACCAGTTTAATTTCATTTTATATTTTAAAAAAATGTTTTTTCATGAAATTATATATATATTCATGATTTAAAAAGATGGACATGTACATAAAGTTTCCTAAATAAAAGTATATTCTCCTCCCCCATCTCATTTCTCAGAAATAACCACTTTTAAATATGTTATTGCTTTTATTCTATATTTCTAAATCATATATTTATGTAGGTATTTATTGATTTACCCACTTTGGGCATAATTTATTGATTTCTTGCTATGATTCTCCCTGCCTATTCTATACTTTTTTAGTGTGTGGCTTGTCTATTGGTAATCTTTTAGTTTTAAATAAAATACTGAAAGTGCTATTTCTTCTTCCCCGTCATTATTGACACACCCCACTTCTTCAAATAAGGATACAAATGTCTCTAAACTTCTATTCTCTAATTTTCTTCCTGCCTCCCACCTTGTGGCAGATTTATTGCTCCTTTAAAATGGGAAGAAGCATGAGAGAGTCTTGTAGAAACAGGTCCAGTAGAAAGGGGCAGAGAACGATTTGAACAAATTTAGCAAGATTTAGCAAAGTTGTCACCACTTCTACGCTTTCACTGTAGATAAAACTGGGAAATATCATACATGGTTGTTTTGTAAGATATGCTTATACTGCCGGGCACGGTGGCTCACGCCTGTAATCCTAGCACTCTGGGAGGCCGAGGTGGGTGGATCGCTCAAGGTCAGGAGTTAGAAACCAGCCCGAGCAAGATCGAGACCCCGTCTCTACTAAAAATAGAAACAAATTAATTGGCCAACTAAAAATATATAGAAAAAATTAGTCGGGCATGGTGGCGCATGCCTGTAGTCCCAGCTACTCGGGAGGCTGAAGCAGGAGGATTGTTTGAGCCCAGGAGTTTGAGGTTGCTGTGAGCTAGGCTGACGCCACGGCACTCACTCTAGCCTGGGCAACAGAGTAAGACTATGTCTCAAAAAAAAAAAAAAAAATTTAAAAATTAGCGGGTGTGGTGACACACACAGAGCA